>CAWVNZ010002943.1:0-36073 GCA_963930735.1 Dioctria linearis
AAAATTTTTGACAGTATAAAATTATTTTTTGAATAATTTACTATATAAAAGGCAATCCCTGGCGCAACTAAAATTTGCGACAGTTGAAAATTATTTTTTGAATAATTTACTATAGAAAAGGCAATCCCTGGCGTAATTAAAATTTGCGACAGTAGAAAATTATTTTTTGAATAATTTACTATAGAAAAGGCAATCCCTGGCGTAGTTAAAATTTGCGACAGTTGAAAATTAGTTTTTGCAAAATTTAGTATAGAAAAGGCAATCCCTGGCGCACTTAAAATTTGCGACAGTAGAAAATTATTTTTTGAATAATTTACTATAGAAAAGGCAATCCCTGGCGTAATTAAAATTTGCGACAGTAGAAAATTATTTTTTGAATAATTTACTATAGAAAAGGCAATCCCTGGCGTAATTAAAACTTGCGACAGTAAAAAATTATTTTTTGAATAATTTACTATAGAAAAGGCAATCCCTGGCGTAATTAAAATTTGCGACAGTAGAAAATTATTTTTTGAATAATTTACTATAGAAAAGGCAATCCCTGGGGTAATTAAAATTTGCGACAGTAAAAAATTATTTTTTGAATAATTTACTATAGAAAAGGCAATCCCTGGCGTAATTAAAATTTGCGACAGTAAAAAATAATTTTTTGAATAATTTACTATAGAAAAGGCAATCCCTGGCGCAGTTAAAATTTGCGACAGTTGAAAATTATTTTTTGAATAATTTACTATAGAAAAGGCAATCCCTGGCGTAATTAAAATTTGCGACACTAGAAAATTATTTTTTGAATAATTTACTATAGAAAAGGCAATCCCTGGCGCAATTAAAATTTGCGACAGTAAAAAATTATTTTTTGAATAATTTACTATAGAAAAGGCAATCCCTGGCGTAATTAAAATTTGCGACAGTATAAAATTATTTTTTGAATAATTTACTATATAATAGGCAATCCCTGGCGTAATTAAAATTTGCGACAGTATAAAATTATTTTTTGAATAATTTACTATAGAAAAGGCAATCCCTGGCGTAATTAAAATTTGCGACAGTATAAAATTATTTTTTTGAATAATTTACTATAGAAAAGGCAATCCCTGGCGCAATTAAAATTTGCGACAGTATAAAATTATTTTTTGAATAATTTACTATAGAAAAGGCAACCCCTGGCGTAATTAAAATTTGCGACAGTATAAAATTATTTTTTGAATAATTTACTATAGAAAAGGCAATCCCTGGCGTAATTAAAATTTGCGACAGTATAAAATTATTTTTTGAATAATTTACTATAGAAAAGGCAATCCCTGGCGTAATTAAAATTTGCGACAGTAAAAAATTATTTTTTGAAAAATTTACTATAGAAAAGGCAATCCCTGGCGCAATTAAAATTTGCGACAGTAGACAATTATTTTTTGAATAATTTACTATAGAAAAGGCAATCCCTGGCGTATTTAAAATTTGCGACAGTTGAAAATTATTTTTTGAATAATTTACTATAGAAAAGGCAATCCCTGGCGCAATTAAAATTTGCGACAGTAGAAAATTATTTTTTGAATAATCTACTATAGAAAAGGCAATCCCTGGCGTAATTAAAATTTGCGACAGTATAAAATTATTTTTTGAATAATTTACTATAGAAAAGGCAATCCCTGGCGCACTTAAAATTTGCGACAGTATAAAATTATTTTTTGAATAATTTACTATAAAAAAGGCAATCCCTGTCGTAATTAAAATTTGCGACAGTAGAAAATTATTTTTTGAATAATTTACTATAGAAAAGGCAATCCCTGGCGTATTTAAAATCTGCGACAGTTGAAAATTATTTTTTGAATAATTTACTATAGAAAAGGCAATCCCTGGCGTAATTAAAATTTGCGACAGTAGAAAATTATTTTTTTGCAAAATTTACTAGAGAAAAGGCAATCCCTGGCGCAATTAAACTTTGCGACAGTAAAAAATTATTTTTTGAATAATTTACTATATAAAAGGCAATCCCTGGCGCAATTAAAATCTGCGACAGTTGAAAATTATTTTTTGAATAATTTACTATAGAAATGGCAATCCCTGGCGTAATTAAAATTTGCGACAGTAGAAAATTATTTTTTGAATAATTTTCTATAGAAAAGGCAATCCCTGGCGCAATTAAAATTTGCGACAGTAGAAAATTATTTTTTGAATAATTTACTATAGAAAAGGCAATCCCTGGCGTAATTAAAATTTGCGACAGTAGAAAATTATTTTTTGAATAATTTACTATAGAAAAGGCAATCCCTGGCGTAATTAAAACTTGCGACAGTAAAAAATTATTTTTTGAATAATTTACTATAGAAAAGGCAATCCCTGGCGTAATTAAAATTTGCGAGAGTAGAAAATAATTTTTTGAATAATTTACTATAGAAAAGGCAATCCCTGGCGTAATTAAAATTTGCGACAGTAAAAAATTATTTTTTGAATAATTTACTATAGAAAAGGCAATCCCTGGCGTAATTAAAATTTGCGACAGTAAAAAATTATTTTTTGAATAATTTACTATAGAAAAGGCAATCCCTGGCGCAATTAAAATTTGCGACAGTTGAAAATTATTTTTTGAATAATTTACTATAGAAAAGGCAATCCCTGGCTTAATTAAAATTTGCGACAGTAGAAAATTATTTTTTTAATAATTTACTATAGAAAAGGCAATCCCTGGCGCAATTAAAATTTGCGACAGTAAAAAATTGTTTTTTGAATAATTTACTATAGAAAAGGCAATCCCTGGCGTAATTAAAATTTGCGACAGTATAAAATTATTTTTTGAATAATTTACTATATAAAAGGCAATCCCTGGCGCAATTAAAATTTGCGACAGTTGAAAATTATTTTTTGAATAATTTACTATAGAAAAGGCAATCCCTGGCGCAATTAAAATTTGCGACAGTATAAAATTATTTTTTGAATAATTTACTATAGAAAAGGCAATCCCTGGCGTAATTAAAATTTGCGACAGTAAAAAATTATTTTTTGAATAATTTACTATAGAAAAGGCAATCCCTGGCGCACTTAAAATTTGCGACAGTAGAAAATTATTTTTTGAATAATTTACTATAGAAAAGGCAATCCCTGGAGTAATTAAAATTTCCGACAGTTGAAAATTATTTTTTGAATAATTTACTATAGAAAAGGCAATCCCTGGCGCATTTAAAATTTGCGACAGTAAAAAATTATTTTTTGAATAATTTACTATAGAAAAGGCAATCCCTGGCGCACTTAAAATTTGCGACAGTAAAAAATTATTTTTTTAATAATTTACTATAGAAAAGGCAATCCCTGGCGTAATTAAAATTTGCGACAGTATAAAATTATTTTTTGAATAATTTACTATAGAAAAGGCAATCCCTGGCGTATTTAAAATTTGCGACAGTTGAAAATTATTTTTCGATTAATTTACTATAGAAAAGGCAATCCCTGGCGTAATTAAAATTTGCGACAGTAGAAAATTATTTTTTGCAAAATTTACTATAGAAAAGGCAATCCCTGGCGCACTTAAAATTTGCGACTGTATAAAATTATTTTTTGAATAATTTACTATATAAAAGGCAATCCCTGGCGCAATTAAAATTTGCGACAGTTGAAAATTATTTTTTGAATAATTTACTATAGAAAAGGCAATCCCTGGCGCACTTAAAATTTGCGACAGTAAAAAATTATTTTTTGAATAATTTACTATATAAAAGGCAATCCCTGGCGCAACTAAAATTTGCGACAGTTGAAAATTATTTTTTGAATAATTTACTATAGAAAAGGCAATCCCTGGCGTAATTAAAATTTGCGACAATAAAAAATTATTTTTTGAATAATTTACTATAGAAAAGGCAATCCCTGGCGTAATTAAAATTTGCGACAGTTGAAAATTATTTTTTGCAAAATTTACTATAGAAAAGGCAATCCCTGGCGCACTTAAAATTTGCGACAGTATAAAATTATTTTTTGAATAATTTACTATAGAAAAGGCAATCCCTGGCGCAATTAAAACTTGCGATAGTAAAAAATTATTTTTTGAATAATTTACTGTAGAAAAGGCAATCCTTGGCGCAATTAAAATTTGCGACAGTATAAAATTATTTTTTGAATAATTTACTATAGAAAAGGCAATCCCTGGCGCAATTAAAATTTGCGACAGTAAAAAATTATTTTTTGAATAATTTACTATAGAAAAGGCAATCCCTGGCGTAATTAAAATTTGCGACAGTTGAATATTATTTTGTGAGAAATTTACTATAGAAAAGGCAATCCCTGACGTAATTAAAATTTGCGACAGTTGAAAATTATTTTTTGAATAATTTACTATAGAAAAGGCAATCCCTGGCGTATTTAAAATTTGCGACAGTAAGAAATTAATTTGTGAGAAATTTACTATATAAAAGGCAATCCCTGCGTAATTAAAATTTGCGATAGTATAAAATTATTTTTTGAATAATTTACTATAGAAAAGGCAATCCCTGGCGTAATTAAAATTTGCGACAGTAGAAAATTATTTTTTGAATAATTTACTATAGAAAAGGCAATCCCTGGCGCACTTAAAATTTGCGACAGTTGAAAATTATTTTTTGAATAATTTACTATAGAAAAGGCAATCCCTGGCGTAATTAAAATTTGCGACAGTAGAAAATTATTTTTTTGCAAAATTTACTAGAGAAAAGGCAATCCCTGGCGCAATTAAACTTTGCGACAGTAAAAAATTATTTTTTGAATAATTTACTATATAAAAGGCAATCCCTGGCGCAATTAAAATCTGCGACAGTTGAAAATTATTTTTTGAATAATTTACTATAGAAATGGCAATCCCTGGCGTAATTAAAATTTGCGACAGTAGAAAATTATTTTTTGAATAATTTTCTATAGAAAAGGCAATCCCTGGCGCAATTAAAATTTGCGACAGTAGAAAATTATTTTTTGAATAATTTACTATAGAAAAGGCAATCCCTGACGTAATTAAAATTTGCGACAGTAGAAAATTATTTTTTGAATAATTTACTATAGAAAAGGCAATCCCTGGCGTAATTAAAACTTGCGACAGTAAAAAATTATTTTTTGAATAATTTACTATAGAAAAGGCAATCCCTGGCGTAATTAAAATTTGCGAGAGTAGAAAATAATTTTTGAATAATTTACTATAGAAAAGGCAATCCCTGGCGTAATTAATATTTGCGACAGTAAAAAATTATTTTTTGAATAATTTACTATAGAAAAGGCAATCCCTGGCGTAATTAAAATTTGCGACAGTAAAAAATTATTTTTTGAATAATTTACTATAGAAAAGGCAATCCCTGGCGCAATTAAAATTTGCGACAGTTGAAAATTTTTTTTTGAATAATTTACTATAGAAAAGGCAATCCCTGGCTTAATTAAAATTTGCGACAGTAGAAAATTATTTTTTTAATAATTTACTATAGAAAAGGCAATCCCTGGCGCAATTAAAATTTGCGACAGTAAAAAATTATTTTTTGAATAATTTACTATAGAAAAGGCAATCCCTGGCGTAATTAAAATTTGCGACAGTATAAAATTATTTTTTGAATAATTTACTATATAAAAGGCAATCCCTGGCGCAATTAAAATTTGCGACAGTTGAAAATTATTTTTTGAATAATTTACTATAGAAAAGGCAATCCCTGGCGCAATTAAAATTTGCGACAGTATAAAATTATTTTTTGAATAATTTACTATAGAAAAGGCAATCCCTGGCGTAATTAAAATTTGCGACAGTAAAAAATTATTTTTTGAATAATTTACTATAGAAAAGGCAATCCCTGGCACACTTAAAATTTGCGACAGTAGAAAATTATTTTTTGAATAATTTACTATAGAAAAAGCAATCCCTGGAGTAATTAAAATTTCCGACAGTTGAAAATTATTTTTTGAATAATTTACTATAGAAAAGGCAATCCCTGGCGCAATTAAAATTTGCGACAGTAAAAAATTATTTTTTGAATAATTTACTATAGAAAAGGCAATCCCTGGCGCACTTAAAATTTGCGACAGTAAAAAATTATTTTTTTAATAATTTACTATAGAAAAGGCAATCCCTGGCGTAATTAAAATTTGCGACAGTATAAAATTATTTTTTGAATAATTTACTATAGAAAAGGCAATCCCTGGCGTATTTAAAATTTGCGACAGTTGAAAATTATTTTTCGATTAATTTACTATAGAAAAGGCAATCCCTGGCGTAATTAAAATTTGCGACAGTAGAAAATTATTTTTTGCAAAATTTACTATAGAAAAGGCAATCCCTGGCGCACTTAAAATTTGCGACTGTATAAAATTATTTTTTGAATAATTTACTATATAAAAGGCAATCCCTGGCGCAATTAAAATTTGCGACAGTTGAAAACTATTTTTTGAATAATTTACTATAGAAAAGGCAATCCCTGGCGCACTTAAAATTTGCGACAGTAAAAAATTATTTTTTGAATAATTTACTATATAAAAGGCAATCCCTGGCGCAACTAAAATTTGCGACAGTTGAAAATTATTTTTTGAATAATTTACTATAGAAAAGGCAATCCCTGGCGTAATTAAAATTTGCGACAATAAAAAATTATTTTTTGAATAATTTACTATAGAAAAGGCAATCCCTGGCGTAATTAAAATTTGCGACAGTTGAAAATTATTTTTTGCAAAATTTACTATAGAAAAGGCAATCCCTGGCGCACTTAAAATTTGCGACAGTATAAAATTATTTTTTGAATAATTTACTATAGAAAAGGCAATCCCTGGCGCAATTAAAACTTGCGATAGTAAAAAATTATTTTTTGAATAATTTACTGTAGAAAAGGCAATCCTTGGCGCAATTAAAATTTGCGACAGTATAAAATTATTTTTTGAATAATTTACTATAGAAAAGGCAATCCCTGGCGCAATTAAAATTTGCGACAGTAAAAAATTATTTTTTGAATAATTTACTATAGAAAAGGCAATCCCTGGCGTAATTAAAATTTGCGACAGTTGAATATTATTTTGTGAGAAATTTACTATAGAAAAGGCAATCCCTGACGTAATTAAAATTTGCGACAGTTGAAAATTATTTTTTGAATAATTTACTATAGAAAAGGCAATCCCTGGCGTATTTAAAATTTGCGACAGTAAGAAATTAATTTGTGAGAAATTTACTATATAAAAGGCAATCCCTGCGTAATTAAAATTTGCGATAGTATAAAATTATTTTTTGAATAATTTACTATAGAAAAGGCAATCCCTGGCGTAATTAAAATTTGCGACAGTAGAAAATTATTTTTTGAATAATTTACTATAGAAAAGGCAATCCCTGGCGCACTTAAAATTTGCGACAGTAGAAAATTATTTTTTGAATAATTTACTATATAAAAGGCAATCCCTGGCGCAATTAAAATTTGCGACACTATAAAATTAATTTTTGAATAATTTACTATAGAAAAGGCAATCCCTGGCGTAATTAAAATTTGCGACAGCATAAAATTATTTTTTGAATAATTTACTATAGAAAAGGCAATCCCTGGCGCACTTAAAATTTGCGACAGTAAAAAATTATTTTTTGAATAATTTACTATAGAAAAGGCAATCCCTGGCGTAATTAAAATTTGCGACAGTAAAAAATTATTTTTCGAAAAATTTACTATAGAAAGGGCAATCCCTGGCGAAATTAAAATTTGCGACAGTAGAAAATTATTTTTTGAATAATTTACTATAGAAAAGGCAATCCCTGGCGTAATTAAAATTTGGGACAGTATAAAATTATTTTTTGAATAATTTACTATAGAAAAGGCAATCCCTGGCGTAATTAAAATTTGCGACAGTAGAAAATTATTTTTTGCAAAATTTACTATAGAAAAGGCAATCCCTGGCGCACTTAAAATTTGCGACAGTAAAAAATTATTTTTTGAATAATTTACTATAGAAAAGGCAATCCCTGGCGCACTTAAAATTTGCGACAGTAGAAAATTATTTTTTGCAAAATTTACTATAGAAAAGGCAATCCCTGGCGTATTTAAAATTTGCGACAGTAGAAAATTATTTTTTGAATAATTTACTATAGAAAAGGCAATCCCTGGCGCAATTAAAATTTGCGACAGTATAAAATTATTTTTTGAATAATTTACTATAGAAAAGGCAATCCCTGGCGCAATTAAAATTTGCGACAGTAGAAAATTTTTTTTGAATAATTTACTATAGAAAAGGCAAACCCTGGCGTAATTAAAATTTGCGACAGAAAAAAATTATTTTTTGAATAATTTACTATAGAAAAGGCCATCCCTGGCGCAATTAAAATTTGCGACAGTAGAAAATTATTTTTTGAATAATTTACTATAGAAAAAGCAATCCATGGCGTAATTAAAATTTGCGACAGTATAAAATTATTGTTTGAATAATTTACTATAGAAAAGGCAATCCCTGGCGTAATTAAAATTTGCCACAGTAGAAAATTATTTTTTGAATAATTTACTATAGAAAAGGCAATCCCTGGCGCACTTAAAATTTGCGACAGTAGAAAATTATTTTTTGAATAATTTACTATAGAAAAGGCAATCCCTGGCGTAATTAAAATTTGCGACAGTATAAAATTATTTTTTGAATAATTTACTATAGAAAAGGCAATCCCTGGCGCACTTAAAATTTGCGACAGTAAAAAACTATTTTTTGAATAATTTACTATAGAAAAGGCAATCCCTGGCGTAATTAAAATTTGCGACAGTAAAAAATTATTTTTTGAAAAATTTACTATAGAAAAGGCAATCCCTGGCGCAATTAAAATTTGCGACAGTAGAAAATTATTTTTTGAATAATTTACTATAGAAAAGGCAATCCCTGGCGTAATTAGAATTTGCGACAGTATAAAATTATTTTTTGAATAATTTACTATAGAAAAGGCAATCCCTGGCGTAATTAAAACTTGCGAAAGTAGAAAATTATTTTTTGCAAAATTTACTATAGAAAAGGCAATCCCTGGCGCACTTAAAATGTGCGACAGTAAAAAATTATTTTTTGAATAATTTACTATAGAAAAGGCAATCCCTGGCGCAATTAAAATTTGCGACAGTAGAAAATTATTTTTTGAATAATTTACTATAGAAAAGGCAATCCCTGGCGCACTTAAAATTTGCGACAGTAGAAAATTATTTTTTGAATAATTTACTATAGAAAAGGCAATCCCTGGCGCACTTAAAATTTGCGACAGTAGAAAATTATTTTTTGAATAATTTACTATAGAAAAGGCAATCCCTGGCGTAATTAAAATTTGCGACAGTATAAAATTATTTTTTGAATAATTTACTATAGAAAAGGCAATGCCTGGCGCACTTAAAATTTGCGACAGTAAAAAATTATTTTTTGAATAATTTACTATAGAAAAGGCAATCCCTGGCGTAATTAAAATTTGCGACAGTAAAAAATTATTTTTTGAATAATTTACTATAGAAAAGGCAATCCCTAGCATAATTAAAATTTGCGACAGTAGAAAATTATTTTTTGAATAATTTACTATAGAAAAGGCAATCCCTGGCGCAATTAAAATTTGCGACAGTAGAAAATTATTTTTTGAATAATTTACTATAGAAAAAGCAATCCCTGGCGTAATTAAAATTTGCGACAGTATAAAATTATTTTTTGAATAATTTACTATAGAAAAGGCAATCCCTGGCGTAATTAAAATTTGCGACAGTAGAAAATTATTTTTTGAATAATTTACTATAGAAAAGGCAATACCTGGCGCACTTAAAATTTGCGACAGTAGAAAATTATTTTTTGAATAATTTACTATAGAAAAGGCAATCCCTGGCGTAATTAAAATTTGCGACAGTATAAAATTATTTTTTGAATAATTTACTATAGAAAAGGCAATCCCTGGCGCACTTAAAATTTGCGACAGTAAAAAATTATTTTTTGAATAATTTACTATAGAAAAGGCAATCCCTGGCGTAATTAAAATTTGCGACAGTAAAAAATTATTTTTTGAAAAATTTACTATAGAAAAGGCAATCCCTGGCGCAATTAAAATTTGCGACAGTAGAAAATTATTTTTTGAATAATTTACTATAGAAAAGGCAATCCCTGGCGTAATTAAAATTTGCGACAGTATAAAATTATTTTTTGAATAATTTACTATAGAAAAGGCAATCCCTGGCGTAATTAAAATTTGCGGCAGTAGAAAATTATTTTTTGCAAAATTTACTATAGAAAAGGCAATCCCTGTCGCACTTAAAATGTGCGACAGTAAAAAATTATTTTTTGAATAATTTACTATAGAAAAGGCAATCCCTGGCGCAATTAAAATTTGCGACAGTAGAAAATTATTTTTTGAATAATTTACTATAGAAAAGGCAATCCCTGGCGCACTTAAAATTTGCGATAGTAGAAAATTATTTTTTGAATAATTTACTATAGAAAAGGCAATCCCTGGCGCAATTAAAATTTGCGACAGTAGAAAATTATTTTTTGAATAATTTACTATAGAAAAGGCAATCCCTGGCGTAATTGAAATTTGCGACTGTAGAAAATTATTTTTTGAATAATTTACTATAGAAAAGGCAATCCCTGGCGTAATGAAAATTTGCGACAGTATAAAATTATTTTTTGAATAATTTACTATAGAAAAGGCAATCCCTGGCGCAATTAAAATTTGCGACAGTATAAAATTATTTTTTGAATAATTTACTGTAGAAAAGGCAATCCCTGGCGCAATTAAAATTTGCGACAGTAAAAAATTATTTTTTGAATAATTTACTATAGAAAAGGCAATCCCTGGCGCACTTAAAATTTGCGACAGTTGAAAATTATTTTTTGAATAATTTACTATAGAAAAGGCAATCCCTGGCGTAATTAAAATTTGCGACAGTTGAAAATTATTTTTTGAATAATTTACTATAGAAAAGGCAATCCCTGGCGTATTTAAAATTTGCGACAGTATAAAATTAATTTTTGAAAAATTTACTATATAAAAGGCAATCCCTGGCGTAATTAAAATTTGCGCCAGTAGAAAATTATCTTTTGAATAATTTACTGTAGACAAGGCAATCCCTGGCGCAATTAAAACTTGCGATAGTAAAAAATTATTTTTTTAATAATTTAGTATAGAAAAGGCAATCCCTGGCGCACTTAAAATTTGCGACAGTAAAAAATTATTTTTTGAATAATTTACTATAGAAAAGGCAAACCCCTGGCGTAATTAAAATTTGCGAAAGTATAAAATTATTTTTTGAATAATTTACTATAGAAAAGGCAATCCCTGGCGCATTTAAAATTTGCGACAGTAGAAAATTATTTTTTGAATAATTTACTATAGAATAGGCAATCCCTGGCGCACTTAAAATTTGCGACAGTAGAAAATTATTTTTTGAATAATTTACTATAGAAAAGGCAATCCCTGGGATATTTAAAATTTGCGACAGTAAAAAATTATTTTTTGAATAATTTACTATAGAAAAGGCAATCCCTGGCGTAATTAAAATTTGTGACAGTAGAAAATTATTTTTTGAATAATTTACTATAGAAAAGGCAATCCCTGGCGTATTTAAAATTTGCGACAGTATAAAATTAATTTTTGAAAAATTTACTATATAAAAGGCAATCCCTGGCGCAATTAAAATTTGCGACAGTAAAAAATTATTTTTTGAATAATTTACTATAGAAAAGGCAATCCCTGGCGTAATTAAAATTTGCGACAGTATAAAATTATTTTTTGAAAAATTTACTATAGAAAAGGCAATCCCTGGCGCAATTAAAATTTGCGACAGTAGAAAATTATTTTTTGAATAATTTACTATAGAAAAGGCAATCCCTGGCGCACTTAAAATTTGCGACAGTAGAAAATTATTTTTTGAATAATTTACTATAGAAAAGGCAATCCCTGGCGCACTTAAAATTTGCGACAGTAGAAAATTATTTTTTGAATAATTTACTATAGAAAAGGCAATCCCTGGCGTAATTAAAATTTGCGACAGTATAAAATTATTTTTTGAATAATTTACTATAGAAAAGGCAATGCCTGGCGCACTTAAAATTTGCGACAGTAAAAAATTATTTTTTGAATAATTTACTATAGAAAAGGCAATCCCTGGCGTAATTAAAATTTGCGACAGTAAAAAATTATTTTTTGAATAATTTACTATAGAAAAGGCAATCCCTAGCATAATTAAAATTTGCGACAGTAGAAAATTATTTTTTGAATAATTTACTATAGAAAAGGCAATCCCTGGCGCAATTAAAATTTGCGACAGTAGAAAATTATTTTTTGAATAATTTACTATAGAAAAAGCAATCCCTGGCGTAATTAAAATTTGCGACAGTATAAAATTATTTTTTGAATAATTTACTATAGAAAAGGCAATCCCTGGCGTAATTAAAATTTGCGACAGTAGAAAATTATTTTTTGAATAATTTACTATAGAAAAGGCAATACCTGGCGCACTTAAAATTTGCGACAGTAGAAAATTATTTTTTGAATAATTTACTATAGAAAAGGCAATCCCTGGCGTAATTAAAATTTGCGACAGTATAAAATTATTTTTTGAATAATTTACTATAGAAAAGGCAATCCCTGGCGCACTTAAAATTTGCGACAGTAAAAAATTATTTTTTGAATAATTTACTATAGAAAAGGCAATCCCTGGCGTAATTAAAATTTGCGACAGTAAAAAATTATTTTTTGAAAAATTTACTATAGAAAAGGCAATCCCTGGCGCAATTAAAATTTGCGACAGTAGAAAATTATTTTTTGAATAATTTACTATAGAAAAGGCAATCCCTGGCGTAATTAAAATTTGCGACAGTATAAAATTATTTTTTGAATAATTTACTATAGAAAAGGCAATCCCTGGCGTAATTAAAATTTGCGGCAGTAGAAAATTATTTTTTGCAAAATTTACTATAGAAAAGGCAATCCCTGTCGCACTTAAAATGTGCGACAGTAAAAAATTATTTTTTGAATAATTTACTATAGAAAAGGCAATCCCTGGCGCAATTAAAATTTGCGACAGTAGAAAATAATTTTTTGAATAATTTACTATAGAAAAGGCAATCCCTGGCGCACTTAAAATTTGCGATAGTAGAAAATTATTTTTTGAATAATTTACTATAGAAAAGGCAATCCCTGGCGCAATTAAAATTTGCGACAGTAGAAAATTATTTTTTGAATAATTTACTATAGAAAAGGCAATCCCTGGTGTAATTGAAATTTGCGACTGTAGAAAATTATTTTTTGAATAATTTACTATAGAAAAGGCAATCCCTGGCGTAATGAAAATTTGCGACAGTATAAAATTATTTTTTGAATAATTTACTATAGAAAAGGCAATCCCTGGCGCAATTAAAATTTGCGACAGTATAAAATTATTTTTTGAATAATTTACTGTAGAAAAGGCAATCCCTGGCGCAATTAAAATTTGCGACAGTAAAAAATTATTTTTTGAATAATTTACTATAGAAAAGGCAATCCCTGGCGCACTTAAAATTTGCGACAGTTGAAAATTATTTTTTGAATAATTTACTATAGAAAAGGCAATCCCTGGCGTAATTAAAATTTGCGACAGTTGAAAATTATTTTTTGAATAATTTACTATAGAAAAGGCAATCCCTGGCGTATTTAAAATTTGCGACAGTATAAAATTAATTTTTGAAAAATTTACTATATAAAAGGCAATCCCTGGCGTAATTAAAATTTGCGCCAGTAGAAAATTATCTTTTGAATAATTTACTGTAGACAAGGCAATCCCTGGCGCAATTAAAACTTGCGATAGTAAAAAATTATTTTTTTAATAATTTAGTATAGAAAAGGCAATCCCTGGCGCACTTAAAATTTGCGACAGTAAAAAATTATTTTTTGAATAATTTACTATAGAAAAGGCAAACCCCTGGCGTAATTAAAATTTGCGAAAGTATAAAATTATTTTTTGAATAATTTACTATAGAAAAGGCAATCCCTGGCGCATTTAAAATTTGCGACAGTAGAAAATTATTTTTTGAATAATTTACTATAGAATAGGCAATCCCTGGCGCACTTAAAATTTGCGACAGTAGAAAATTATTTTTTGAATAATTTACTATAGAAAAGGCAATCCCTGGGATATTTAAAATTTGCGACAGTAAAAAATTATTTTTTGAATAATTTACTATAGAAAAGGCAATCCCTGGCGTAATTAAAATTTGTGACAGTAGAAAATTATTTTTTGAATAATTTACTATAGAAAAGGCAATCCCTGGCGTATTTAAAATTTGCGACAGTATAAAATTAATTTTTGAAAAATTTACTATATAAAAGGCAATCCCTGGCGCAATTAAAATTTGCGACAGTAAAAAATTATTTTTTGAATAATTTACTATAGAAAAGGCAATCCCTGGCGTAATTAAAATTTGCGACAGTATAAAATTATTTTTTGAAAAATTTACTATATAAAAGGCAATCCCTGGCGTAATTAAAATTTGCGACAGTAGAAAACTATTTTTTGAATAATTTACTATAGAAAAGGCAATCCCTGGGATATTTAAAATTTCCGACAGTAAAAAATTATTTTTTGAATAATTTACTATAGAAAAGGCAATCCCTGGCGTAATTAAAATTTGCGACAGTATAAAATTATTTTTTGAGTAATTTACTATAGAAAAGGCAATCCCTGGCGCAATTAAAACTTGCGATAGTAAAAAATTATTTTTTTGCAAAATTTACTATAGAAAAGGCAATCCCTGGCGTATTTAAAATTTGCGACAGTAAAAAATTATTTTTTGAATAATTTACTATAGAAAAGGCAATCCCTGGCGTAATTAAAATTTGCGACAGTTGAAAATTATTTTTTGAATAATTTACTATAGAAAAGGCAATCCCTGGGATATTTGAAATTTGCGACAGTACAAAATTATTTTTTGAATAATTTACTATAGAAAAGGCAATCCCTGGCGTAATTAAAATTTGCGACAGTAGAAAATTATTTTTTGAATAATTTACTATAGAAAAGGCAATCCCTGGCGGATTTGAAATTTGCGACAGTATTAAATTATTTTTTGAATAATTTACTATAGAAAAGGCAATCCCTGGCGCAATTAAAACTTGCGATAGTAAAAAATTATTTTTTGAATAATTTACTGTAGAAAAGGCAATCCCTGGCGCAATTAAAATTTGCGACAGTAGAAAACTATTTTTTGAATAATTTACTATAGAAAAGGCAATCCATGGCGCAATTAAAATTTGCGACAGTATAAAATTATTTTTTGAATAATTTACTATAGAAAAGGCAATCCCTGGCGCACTTAAAATTTGCGACAGTAAAAAATTATTTTTTGAATAATTTACTATAGACAAGGCAATCCCTGACGCACTTAAAATTTGCGACAGTAGAAAATTATTTTTTGAATAATTTACTATAGAAAAGGCAATCCCTGGCGTAATTAAAATTTGCGACAGTATAAAATTATTTTTTGAATAATTTACTATAGAAAAGGCAATCCCTGGCGCACTTAAAATTTGCGAAAGTAAAAAATTATTTTTTGAATAATTTACTATAGAAAAGGCAATCCCTGGCGTAATTAAAATTTGCGACAGTAAAAAATTATTTTTTGAATAATTTACTATAGAAAAGGCAATCCCTGGCGTAATTAAAATTTGCAACAGTAGAAAATTATTTTTTGAATAATTTACTATATAAAAGGCAATCCCTGGCGCAATTAAAATTTGCGACAGTAGAAAATTATTTTTTGAATAATTTACTATAGAAAAAGCAATCCCTGGCGTAATTAAAATTTGCGACAGTATAAAATTATTTTTTGAATAATTTACTATAGAAAAGGCAATCCCTGGCGTAATTAAAATTTGCGACAGTAGAAAATTATTTTTTGAATAATTTACTATAGAAAAGGCAATCCCTGGCGCACTTAAAATTTGCGAAAGTAGAAAATTATTTTTTGAATAATTTACTATAGAAAAGGCAATCCCTGGCGTAATTAAAATTTGCGACAGTATAAAATTATTTTTTGAATAATTTACTATAGAAAAGGCAATCCCTGGCGCACTTAAAATTTGCGACAGTAAAAAATTATTTTTTGAATAATTTACTATAGAAAAGGCAATCCCTGGCGTGATTAAAATTTGCGACAGTAAAAAATTATTTTTTGAATAATTTACTGTAGAAAAGGCAATCCCTGGCGCAATTAAAATTTGCGACAGTAAAAAATTATTTTTTGAATAATTTACTATAGAAAAGGCAATCCCTGGCGCACTTAAAATTTGCGACAGTTGAAAATTATTTTTTGAATAATTTACTATAGAAAAGGCAATCCCTGGCGTAATTAAAATTTGCGACAGTTGAAAATTATTTTTTGAATAATTTACTATAGAAAAGGCAATCCCTGGCGTATTTAAAATTTGCGACAGTATAAAATTAATTTTGAAAAATTTACTATATAAAAGGCAATCCCTGGCGTAATTAAAATTTGCGACAGTAGAAAATTATCTTTTGAATAATTTACTGTAGACAAGGCAATCCCTGGCGCAATTAAAACTTGCGATAGTAAAAAATTATTTTTTGAATAATTTAGTATAGAAAAGGCAATCCCTGGCGCACTTAAAAGTTGCGACAGTAAAAAATTATTTTTTGAATAATTTACTATAGAAAAGGCAACCCCTGGCGTAATTAAAATTTGCGACAGTATAAAATTATTTTTTGAATAATTTACTATAGAAAAGGCAATCCCTGGCGCACTTAAAATTTGCGACAGTAGAAAATTATTTTTTGAATAATTTACTATAGAATAGGCAATCCCTGGCGCACTTAAAATTTGCGACAGTAGAAATTATTTTTTGAATAATTTACTATAGAAAAGGCAATCCCTGGGATATTTAAAATTTGCGACAGTAAAAAATTATTTTTTGAATAATTTACTATAGAAAAGGCAATCCCTGGCGTAATTAAAATTTGTGACAGTAGAAAATTATTTTTTGAATAATTTACTATAGAAAAGGCAATCCCTGGCGTATTTAAAATTTGCGACAGTATAAAATTAATTTTTGAAAAATTTACTATATAAAAGGCAATCCCTGGCGCAATTAAAATTTGCGACAGTAAAAAATTATTTTTTGAATAATTTACTATAGAAGAGGCAATCCCTGGCGTAATTAAAATTTGCGACAGTATAAAATTATTTTTTGAAAAAATTACTATATAAAAGGCAATCCCTGGCGTAATTAAAATTTGCGACAGTAGAAAACTATTTTTTGAATAATTTACTATAGAAAAGGCAATCCCTGGGATATTTAAAATTTGCGACAGTAAAAAATTATTTTTTGAATAATTTACTATAGAAAAGGCAATCCCTGGCGTAATTAAAATTTGCGACAGTATAAAATTATTTTTTGAGTAATTTACTATAGAAAAGGCAATCCCTGGCGCAATTAAAACTTGCGATAGTAAAAAATTATTTTTTTGCAAAATTTACTATAGAAAAGGCAATCCCTGGCGTATTTACAATTAGCGACAGTAAAAAATTATTTTTTGAATAATTTACTATAGAAAAGGCAACCCCTGGCGTAATTAAAATTTGCGACAGTTGAAAATTATTTTTTGAATAATTTACTATAGAAAAGGCAATCCCTGGGATATTTGAAATTTGCGACAGTACAAAATTATTTTTTGAATAATTTACTATAGAAAAGGCAATCCCTGGCGTAGTTAAAATTTGCGACAGTAGAAAATTATTTTTTGAATAATTTACTATAGAAAAGGCAATCCCTGGCGTAATTAAAATTTGCGACAGTAGAAAATTATTTTTTGAAAAGTTTACTATAGAAAAGGCAATCCCTGGCGTAATTAAAATTTGCGACAGTAGAAAATTATTTTTTGAATAATTTACTATAGAAAAGACAATCCCTGGCGTAATTAAAACTTGCGATAGTAAAAAATTATTTTTTGAATAATTTACTATATAAAAGGCAATCCCTGGCGTAATTAAAATTTGCGACAGTAGAAAATTATTTTTTGAATAATTTACTATAAAAAAGGCAATCCCTGGCGCAATTAAAATTTGCGACAGTATAAAATTATTTTTTGAATAATTTACTATAGAAAAGGCAATCCCTGGGAAATTTGAAATTTGCGACAGTAGAAAATTATTTTTTGAATAATTTACTATAGAAAAGGCAATCCCTGGCGTAATTAAAATTTGCGACAGTAGAAAATTATTTTTTGAATAATTTACTATAGAAAAGGCAATCCCTGGCGGATTTGAAATTTGCGACAGTATAAAATTATTTTTTGAATAATTTACTATAGAAAAGGCAATCCCTGGCGCAATTAAAACTTGCGATAGTAAAAAATTATTTTTTGAATAATTTACTGTAGAAAAGGCAATCCCTGGCGCAATTCAAATTTGCGACAGTGTAAAATTATTTTTTGAATAATTTACTATAGAAAAGGCAATCCATGGCGCAATTAAAATTTGCGACAGTAAAAAATAATTTTTGAATAATATACTATAGAAAAGGCAATCCCTGGCGCAATTAAAACTTGCGATAGTAAAAAATTATTTTTTGAATAATTTACTATAGAAAAGGCAATCCCTGGCGTAATTAAAATTTGCGACAGTAGAAAATTATTTTTTGAATAATTTACTATAGAAAAGGCAATCCCTGGCGCAATTAAAATTTGCGACAGTATAAAATTATTTTTTGAATAATTTACTATAGAAAAGGCAATCCCTGGCGCAATTAAAGCTTGCGATAGTAAAAAATTATTTTTTGAATAATTTACTATAGAAAAGGCAATCCCTGGCGTAATTAAAATTTGCGACAGTAGAAAATTATTTTTTGAAAAGTTTACTATAGAAAAGGCAATCCCTGGCGTAATTAAAATTTGCGACAGTAGAAAATTATTTTTTGAAAAGTTTACTATAGAAAAGGCAATCCCTGGGTAATTAAAATTTGCGACAGTATAACATTATTTTTTGAATACTTTACTGTAGAAAAGGCAATCCCTGGCGTAATTAAAATTTGCGACAGTATAAAATTATTTTTTGAATAATTTACTATAGAAAAGGCAATCCCTGGCGCAATTAAAACTTGCGATAGTAAAAACTTATTTTTTGAATAATTTACTGTAGAATAGGCAATCCCTGGCGCACTTAAAATTTGCGACAGTATAAAATTATTTTTTGAATAATTTACTATAGAAAAGGCAATCCTTGGCGCAATTAAAATTTGCGACAGTAAAAAATTATTTTTTGAATAATTTACTATAGAAAAGGCAATCCCTGGCGTAATTAAAATTTGCGACAGTTGAAAATTATTTTGTGAGAAATTTACTATAGAAAAGGCAATCCCTGGGATATTTAAAATTTGCGACAGTAAAAAATTATTTTTTGAATAATTTACTATAGAAAAGGCAATCCCTGGCGTAATTAAAATTTGCGACAGTAGAAAATTATTTTTTGAATAATTTACTATAGAAAAGGCAATCCCTGGCGTAATTAAAATTTGCGACAGTAGAAAATTATTTTTTGAATAATTTACTATAGAAAAGGCAATCCCTGGCGCAATAAAAATTTGCGACAGTAGAAAATTAGTTTTTGAATAATTTACTATAGAAAAGGCAATCCCTCGCGCAATTAAAATTTGCGACAGTAAAAAATTATTTTTTGAATAATTTACTATAGAAAAGGCAATCCCTGGCGTAATTAAAATTTGCGACAGTAGAAAATTATTTTTTGAATAATTTACTATAGAAAAGGCAATCCCTGGCGTAATTAAAATTTGCGACAGTAGAAAATTATTTTTTGAATAATTTACTATAGAATAGGCAATCCCTGGGATATTTAAAATTTGCGACAGTAAAAAATTATTTTTTGAATAATTTACTGTAGAAAAGGCAATCCCTGGCGTAATTAAAATTTGCGACAGTTGAAAATAATTTTTTGAAAAATTTACTGTAGAAAAGGCAATCCCTGGCGCACTTAAAATTTGCGACAGTATAAAATTATTTTTTGAATAATTTACTATAGAAACGGCAATCCCTGGCGCAATTAAAATTTGCGACAGTATAAAATTATTTTTTGAATAATTTACTATAGAAAAGGCAATCCCTGGCGCAATTAAAACTTGCGATAGTAAAAAATTATTTTTTGAATAATTTACTATAGAAAAGGCAATCCCTGGCGTAATTAAAATTTGCAACAGTAGAAAATTATTTTTTTAATAATTTACTATAGAAATGGCAATCGCTGGCGTAATTAAAATTTGCGACAGTAGAAAATTATTTTTTGAATAATTTACTATAGAAAAGGCAATCCCTGGCGTAATTAAAATTTGCGACAGTAAAAAATTATTTTTTGAAAAGTTTACTATAGAAAAGGCAATCCCTGGCGCAATTAAAATTTGCGACAGTAAAAAATTATTTTTTGAATAATTTACTATAGAAAAGGCAATCCCTGGCGTAATTAAAATTTGCGACAGTAGAAAATTATTTTTTGAATAATTTACTATAGAAAAGGCAATCCCTGGCGTAATTAAAACTTGCGATAGTAAAAAATTATTTTTTGAATAATTTACTATAGAAAAGGCAATCCCTGGCGTAATTAAAATTTGCGACAGTTGAAAATTATTTTTTGAATAATTTACTATATAAAAGGCAATCCCTGGGATATTTGAAATTTGCGACAGTACAAAATTATTTTTTGAATAATTTACTATAGAAAAGGCAATCCCTGGCGTAATTAAAATTTGCGACAGTAGAAAATTATTTTTTGAATAATTTACTATAGAAAAGGCAATCCCTGGCGTAATTAAAATTTGCGACAGTAGAAAATTATTTTTTGAAAAGTTTACTATAGAAAAGGCAATCCCTGGCGTAATTAAAATTTGCGACAGTAGAAAATTATTTTTTGAATAATTTACTATAGAAAAGACAATCCCTGGCGTAATTAAAACTTGCGATAGTAAAAAATTATTTTTTGAATAATTTACTATATAAAAGGCAATCCCTGGCGTAATTAAAATTTGCGACAGTAGAAAATTATTTTTTGAATAATTTACTATAAAAAAGGCAATCCCTGGCGCAATTAAAATTTGCGACAGTATAAAATTATTTTTTGAATAATTTACTATAGAAAAGGCAATCCCTGGGATATTTGAAATTTGCGACAGTAGAAAATTATTTTTTGAATAATTTACTATAGAAAAGGCAATCCCTGGCGTAATTAAAATTTGCGACAGTAGAAAATTATTTTTTGAATAATTTACTATAGAAAAGGCAATCCCTGGCGGATTTGAAATTTGCGACAGTATAAAATTATTTTTTGAATAATTTACTATAGAAAAGGCAATCCCTGGCGCAATTAAAACTTGCGATAGTAAAAAATTATTTTTTGAATAATTTACTATAGAAAAGGCAATCCCTGGCGTAATTAAAATTTGCGATAGTAAAAAATTATTTTTTGAATAATTTACTATATAAAAGGCAATCCCTGGCGTAATTAAAATTTGCGAAAGTAGAAAATTATTTTTTGAATAATTTACTATAAAAAAGGCAATCCCTGGCGCAATTAAAATTTGCGACAGTAAAAAATTATTTTTTGAATAATTTACTATAGAAAAGGCAATCCCTGGCGTAATTAAAATTTGCGACAGTAGAAAATTATTTTTTGAATAATTTACTATAGAAAAGGCAATCCCTGGCGCAATTAAAATTTGCGACAGTATAAAATTATTTTTTGAATAATTTACTATAGAAAAGGCAATCCCTGGCGCAATTAAAGCTTGCGATAGTAAAAAATTATTTTTTGAATAATTTACTATAGAAAAGGCAATCCCTGGCGTAATTAAAATTTGCGACAGTAGAAAATTATTTTTTGAAAAGTTTACTATAGAAAAGGCAATCCCTGGCGTAATTAAAATTTGCGACAGTAGAAAATTATTTTTTGAAAAGTTTACTATAGAAAAGGCAATCCCTGGGTAATTAAAATTTGCGACAGTATAACATTATTTTTTGAATACTTTACTGTAGAAAAGGCAATCCCTGGCGTAATTAAAATTTGCGACAGTATAAAATTATTTTTTGAATAATTAACTATAGAAAAGGCAATCCCTGGTGCAATTAAAACTTGCGATAGTAAAAACTTATTTTTTGAATAATTTACTGTAGAATAGGCAATCCCTGGCGCACTTAAAATTTGCGACAGTATAAAATTATTTTTTGAATAATTTACTATAGAAAAGGCAATCCTTGGCGCAATTAAAATTTGCGACAGTAAATAATTATTTTTTGAATAATTTACTATAGAAAAGGCAATCCCTGGCGTAATTAAAATTTGCGACAGTTGAAAATTATTTTGTGAGAAATTTACTATAGAAAAGGCAATCCCTGGGATATTTAAAATTTGCGACAGTAAAAAATTATTTTTTGAATAATTTACTATAGAAAAGGCAATCCCTGGCGTAATTAAAATTTGCGACAGTAGAAAATTATTTTTTGAATAATTTACTATAGAAAAGGCAATCCCTGGCGCAATAAAAATTTGCGACAGTAGAAAATTAGTTTTTGAATAATTTACTATAGAAAAGGCAATCCCTCGCGCAATTAAAATTTGCGACAGTAAAAAATTATTTTTTGAATAATTTACTATAGAAAAGGCAATCCCTGGCGTAATTAAAATTTGCGACAGTAGAAAATTATTTTTTGAATAATTTACTATAGAAAAGGCAATCCCTGGCGTAATTAAAATTTGCGACAGTAGAAAATTATTTTTTGAATAATTTACTATAGAATAGGCAATCCCTGGTATATTTAAAATTTGCGACAGTAAAAAATTATTTTTTGAATAATTTACTGTAGAAAAGGCAATCCCTGGCGTAATTAAAATTTGCGACAGTTGAAAATTATTTTTTGAAAAATTTACTGTAGAAAAGGCAATCCCTGGCGCACTTAAAATTTGCGACAGTATAAAATTATTTTTTGAATAATTTACTATAGAAAAGGCAATCCCTGGCGCAATTAAAATTTGCGACAGTATAAAATTATTTTTTGAATAATTTACTATAGAAAAGGCAATCCCTGGCGCAATTAAAACTTGCGATAGTAAAAAATTATTTTTTGAATAATTTACTATAGAAAAGGCAATCCCTGGCGTAATTAAAATTTGCAACAGTAGAAAATTATTTTTTTAATAATTTACTATAGAAAAGGCAATCCCTGGCGTAATTAAAATTTGCGACAGTAGAAAATTATTTTTTGAATAATTTACTATAGAAAAGGCAATCCCTGGCGTAATTAAAATTTGCGACAGTAAAAAATTATTTTTTGAAAAGTTTACTATAGAAAAGGCAATCCCTGGCGTAATTAAAATTTGCGACAGTAGAAAATTATTTTTTGAATAATTTACTATAGAAAAGACAATCCCTGGCGTAATTAAAACTTGCGATAGTAAAAAATTATTTTTTGAATAATTTACTATATAAAAGGCAATCCCTGGCGTAATTAAAATTTGCAACAGTAGAAAATTATTTTTTGAATAATTTACTATAGAAAAGGCAATCCCTGGCGCAATTAAAATTTGCGACAGTATAAAATTATTTTTTGAATAATTTACTATAGAAAAGGCAATCCCTGGGATATTTGAAATTTGCGACAGTAGAAAATTATTTTTTGAATAATTTACTATAGAAAAGGCAATCCCAGGCGTAATTAAAATTTGCGACAGTAGAAAATTATTTTTTGAATAATTTACTATAGAAAAGGCAATCCCTGGCGGATTTGAAATTTGCGACAGTATAAAATTATTTTTTGAATAATTTACTATAGAAAAGGCAATCCCTGGCGCAATTAAAACTTGCGATAGTAAAAAATTATTTTTTGAATAATTTACTGTAGAAAAGGCAATCCCTGGCGCAATTAAAATTTGCGACAGTATAAAATTATTTTTTGAATAATTTACTATAGAAAAGGCAATCCCTGGCGCAATTAAAATTTGCGACAGTAAAAAATTATTTTTTGAATAATTTACTATAGAAAAGGCAATCCCTGGCGTAATTAAAATTTGCGACAGTTGAAAATTATTTTGTGAGAAATTTACTATAGAAAAGGCAATCCCTGGGATATTTAAAATTTGCGACAGTAAAAAATTATTTTTTGAATAATTTACTATAGAAAAGGCAATCCCTGGCGTAATTAAAATTTGCGACAGTAGAAAATTATTTTTTGAATAATTTACTATAGAAAAGGCAATCCCTGGCGCAATAAAAATTTGCGACAGTAGAAAATTATTTTTTGAATAATTTACTATAGAAAAGGCAATCCCTGGCGTATTTAAAATTTGCGACAGTAAAAAATTATTTTTTGAATAATTTACTATAGAAAAGGCAATCCCTGGCGTAATTAAAACTTGCGATAGTAAAAAATTATTTTTTGAATAATTTACTATAGAAAAGGCAATCCCTGGCGTAATTAAAATTTGCGACAGTAGAAAATTATTTTTTGAATAATTAATTCACTATAGAATAGGCAATACCTGGGATATTTAAAATTTGCGACAGTAAAAAATTATTTTTTGAATAATTTACTATAGAAAAGGCAATCCCTGGCGTAATTAAAATTTGCGACAGTTGAAAATTATTTTTTGAAAAATTTACTGTAGAAAAGGCAATCCCTGGCGCACTTAAAATTTGCGACAGTATAAAATTATTTTTTGAATAATTTACTATAGAAAAGGCAACCCCTGGCGCAATTAAAATTTGCGACAGTAGAAAATTATTTTTTGAATAATTTACAATAGAAAAGGCAATCCCTGGCGCAATTAAAATTTGCGACAGTTGAAAATTATTTTTTGAATAATTTACTATAGAAAAGGCAATCCCTGGCGTAATTAAAATTTGCGACAGTTGAAAATTATTTTTTGAATAATTTACTATAGAAAAGTCAATCCCTGGCGTATTTAAAAGTTTCGACAGTAAAAAATTATTTTTTGAATAATTTACTGTAGAAAAGGCAATCCCTGGCGTAATTAAAATTTACGACAGTAAAAAATTATTTTTTGAGTAATTTACTATAGAAAAGGCAATCCCTGGCGCACTTTAAATTTGCGACAGTAGAAAATTATTTTTTGAATAGTTTACTATAGAAAAGGCAATCCCTGGCGTAATTAAAATTTGCGACAGTTGAAAATTATTTTTTGAAAAATTTACTATAGAAAAGGCAATCCCTGGCGTAATTAAAATTTGCGACAGTAGAAAATTATTTTTTGAATAATTTACTATAGAAAATGCAATCCCTGGCGCACTTAAAATTTGCGACAGTAGAAAATTATATTTTGAATAATTTACTATAGAAAAGGCAATCCCTGGCGTAATTAAAATTTGCGACAGTTGAAATTATTTTTTGAATAATTTACTATAGAAAAGGCGTAATTAAAATTTGCGACAGTAGAAAATTATTTTTTGAATAATTTACTATAGAAAAGGCAATCCCTGGCGTAATTAAAATTTGCGACAGTAAAAAATTATTTTTTGAATAATTTACTATAGAAAAGGCAATCCCTGGCGCAATTAAAACTTGCGATAGTAAAAAATTATTTTTTTGAATAATTTACTATAGAAAAGGCAATCCCTGGCGCAATAATTTGCGACAGTAAAAAATTATTTTTTGAATAATTTACTATATAAAAGGCAATCCCTGGCGTAATTAAAATTTGCGACAGTAAAAAATTATTTTTTGAATAATTTACTATATAAAAGGCAATCCCTGGCGTAATTAAAATTTGCGGACAGTTGAAAATTATTTTTTGAAAATTTTACTATAGAAAAGGCAATCCCTGGCGCACTTAAAATTTGCGACAGTAGAAAATTATTTTTGAATAATTTACTATATAAAAGGCAATCCCTGGCGTAATTAAAATTTGCGACAGTAGAAAATTATTTTTTTGAATAATTTACTATAGAAAAGGCAATCCCTGGCGTAATTAAAATTTGCGACAGTAAAAAATTATTTTTTGAATAATTTACTATAGAAAAGGCAATCCCTGGCGCAATTATAATTTGCGACAGTAAAAAATTATTTTTTGCAAAATTTACTATAGAAAAGGCAATCCCTGGCGTAATTAAAATTTGCGACAGTAGAAAATTATTTTTTCAAAAGTTTACTATAGAAAAGGCAATCCCTGGGATATTTAAAATTTGCGACAGTAGAAAATTATTTTTTGAATAATTTACTATAGAAGAGGCAATACCTGGCGAAATTAAAATTTGCGACAATAGAAAATTATTTTGTGAGAAATTTACTATAGAAAAGGCAATCCCTGGGATATTTAAAATTTGCGACAGTAGAAAATTATTTTTTGAAAATTTTACTATAGAAAAGCAATCCCTGGGATATTTAAAATTTGCGACAGTAAAAATTTTTTTTTTGAATAATTTACTATAGAAAAGGCAATACCTGGCGTAATTAAAATTTGCGACAGTAGAAAATTGTTTTTTGAATAATTTACTATAGAAAAGGCAATCCCTGGCGCAATTAAAATTTGCGACAGTTGAAAATTATTTTTTGAATAATTTACTATAGAAAAGGCAATCCCTGGCGCACTTAAAATTTGCGACAGTAAAAAATTATTTTTGAATAATTTACTATAGAAAAGGCAATCCCTGGCGTAATTAAAATTTGCGACAGTTGAAAATTATTTTTTGAATAATTTACTATAGAAAAAAGGCAATCCCTGGCGTAATTAAAATTTGTGACAGTAGAAAATTATTTTTTGAATAATTTACTATAGAAAAGGCAATCCCTGGCGTAATTAAAATTTGCGACAGTGGAAAATTATTTTTTGAATAATTTACTATATAAAAGGCAATCCCTGGCGTGATTAAAATTTGCGACAGTAGAAAATTATTTTTTGAATAATTTACTATAGAAAAGGCAATCCCTGGCGCAATTAAAATTTGCGACAGTAGAAAATTATTTTTTGAATAATTTACTATAGAAAAGGCAATCCCTGGCGTAATTAAAATTTGCGACAGTAGAAAATTATTTTTTGAATAATTTACTATATAAAAGGCAATCCCTGGCGCAATTAAAATTTGCGACAGTTGAAAATTATTTTTTGAATAATTTACTATAGAAAAGGCAATCCCTGGCGTAATTAAAATTTGCGACAGAAAAAATTATTTTTTGAATAATTTACTATAGAGAAGGCAATCCCTGGAGTAATTAAAATTTGCGACAGTTGAAAATTATTTTTTGCAAAATTTACTATAGAAAAGGCAATCCCTGGCGCACTTAAAATTTGCGACAGTATAAAATTATTTTTTGAATAATTTACTATAGAAAAGGTAATCCCTGGCGCAATTAAAACTTGCGATAGTAAAAAATTATTTTTTGAATAATTTACTATAGAAAAGGCAATCCCTGGCGCACTTAAAATTTGCGACAGTATAAAATTATTTTTTGAATAATTTACTATAGAAAAGGCAATCCCTGGCGCAATTAAAACTTGCGACAGTAAAAAATTATTTTTTGAATAATTCACTATAGAAAAGGCAATCCCTGGCGTAATTAAAATTTGCGACAGTTGAAAATTATTTTGTGAGAAATTTACTATAGAAAAGGCAATCCCTGGCGTAATTAAAATTTGCGACAGTTGAAAATTATTTTTTGAATAATTTACTATAGAAAAGGCAATCAATGGCGTATTTAAAATTTGCGACAGTAAGAAATTAATTTGTGAGAAATTTACTATATAAAAGGCAATCCCTGGCGTAATTAAAATTTGCGATAGTATAAAATTATTTTTTGAATAATTAACTATAGAAAAGGCAATCCCTGGCGTAATTAAAATTTGCGACAGTAGAAAATTATTTTTTGAATAATTTACTATAGAAAAGGCAATCCCTGGGATATTTAAAATTTGCGACAGTAGAAAATTATTTTTTGAATAATTTACTATAGAAAAGGCAATCCCTGGGATATTTAAAATTTGCGACAGTAGAAAATTATTTTTTGAATAATTTACTATAGAAAAGGCAATCCCTAGCGTAACTAAAATTTGCGACAGTAGAAAATTATTTTTTATTTACTATAGAAAAGGCAATCCATGGCGTATTTAAAATTTGCGACAGTAAGAAATTAATTTGTGAGAAATTTACTATATAAAAGGCAATCCCTGGCGTAATTAAAATTTGCGATAGTATAAAATTATTTTTTGAATAATTTACTATAGAAAAGGCAATCCCTGGCGTAATTAAAATTTGCGACAGTAGAAAATTATTTTTTGAATAATTTACTATAGAAAAGGCAATCCCTGGCGTAATTAAAATTTGCGACAGTATAAAATTATTTTTTGAATAATTTACTATAGAAAAGGCAATCCCTGGCGCACTTAAAATTTGCGACAGTAAAAAATTATTTTTTGAATAATTTACTATAGAAAAGGCAATCCCTGGCGTAATTAAAATTTGCGACAGTAAAATTTTATTTTTTGAATAATTTACTATAGAAAAGGCAATCCCTATCGTAATTAAAATTTGCGACAGTATAAAATTATTTTTTGAATAATTTACTATAGAAAAGGCAATCCCTGGCGCAATTAAAATTTGCGACAGTAGAAAATTATTTTTGAATAATTTACTATAGAAAAGGCAATCCCTGGCGGACTTAAAATTTGCGACAGTATAAAATTATTTTTTGAATAATTTACTATAGAAAAGGCAATCCCTGGCGCACTTAAAATTTGCGACAGTAGAAAATTATTTTTTGAATAATTCACTATAGAAAAGGCAATCCCTGGCGCAATTAAAATTTGCGACAGTAGAAGATTATTTTTTGAATAATTTACTATAGAAAAGGCAATCCCTGCGTAATTAAAATTTGCGACAGTAGAAAATCATTTTTTGAATAATTTTCTATAGAAAAGGCAATCCCTGGCGCAATTAAAATTTGCGACAGTTGAAAATTATTTTTTGTATAATTTACTATAGAAAAGGCAATCCCTGGCGTATTTAAAATTTGCAACAGTATAAAATTATTTTTTGAATAATTTACTATAGAAAAGGCAATCCCTGGCGCAATTAAAACTTGCGATAGTAAAAAATTATTTTTGAATAATTTACTATAGAAAAGGCAATCCCTGGCGCAATTAAAATTTGCGACAGTATAAATTTATTTTTTGAATAATTTACTATAGAAAAGGCAATCCCTGGCGCACTTAAAATTTGCGACAGTATAAAATTATTTTTTGAATAATTTACTATAGAAAAGGCAATCCCTGGCGTAATTAAAATTTGCGAGAGTAAAAAATTGTTTTTTGAATAATTTACTATAGAAAAGGCAATCCCTGGCGTAATTAAAATTTGCGACAGTATAAAATTATTTTTTGAATAATTTACTACAGAAAAGGCAGTCCCTGGCTCACTTAAAATTTGCGACAGTAGAAAATTATTTTTTGAATAATTTACTATAGAAAAGGCAATCCCTGGCGTAATTAAAACTTGCGATAGTAAAAAATTATTTTTTGAATAATTTACTATAGAAAAGGCAATCCCTGGCGCAATTAAAACTTGCGATAGTAAAAAATAATTTTTGAATAATTTACTGTAGAAGAGGCAATCCCTGGCGCAATTAAAATTTGCGACAGTAAAAAATTATTTTTTGAATAATTTACTATAGAAAAGGCAATCCCTGGCGCACTTAAAATTTGCGACAGTAGAAAATTATTTTTGCAAAATTTACTATAGAAAAGGCAATCCCTGGCGTATTTAAAATTTGCGACAGTAGAAAATTATTTTTTGAATAATTTACTATAGAAAAGGCAATCCCTGGCGCAATTAAAATTTGCGACAGTATAAAATTATTTTTTGAATAATTTACTATAGAAAAGGCAATCCCTGGCGGAATTAAAATTTGCGACAGTAGAAAATTATTTTTTGAATAATTTACTATAGAAAAGGCAATCCCTGGCGTAATTAAAATTTGCGACAGTAAAAAATTATTTTTTGAATAATTTACTATAGAAAAGGCAATCCCTGGCGCAATTAAAATTTGCGACAGTAGAAAATTATTTTTTGAATAATTTACTATAGAAAAGGCAATCCCTGGCGTAATTAAAATTTGCGACAGTATAAAATTATTTTTTGAATATTTTACTATAGAAAAGGCAATCCCTGGCGTAATTAAAATTTGCGACAGTAGAAAATTATGTTTTGAATAATTTACTATAGAAAGGCAATCCCTGGCGCACTTAAAATTTGCGACAGTAAAAAATTATTTTTTGAATAATTTACTATATAAAAGGCAATTCCTGGCGCAATTAAAATTTGCGACAGTTGAAAATTATTTTTTGAATAATTTACTATAGAAAAGGCAATCCCTGGCGCAATTAAAATTTGCGACAGTAGAAAATTATTTTTTGAATAATTTACTATAGAAAAGGCAATCCCTGGCGCAATTAAAATTTGCGACAGTAAAAAATTATTTTTTGAATAATTTACTAGAGAAAAGGCAATCCCTGGCGTAATTAAAATTTGCGACAGTATAAAATTATTTTTTGAATAATTTACTATAGAAAAGGCAATCCCTGGCGCACGTAAAATTTGCGACAGTAAAAAATTATTTATTGAATAATTTACTATAGAAAAGGCAATCCCTGCCGTAATTAAAATTTGCGACAGTAAAAAATTATTTTTTGAATAATTTACTATAGAAAAGGCAATCCCTGGCGTAATTAAAATTTGCGACAGTAGAAAATTATTTTTTGAATAATTTACTATAGAAAAGGCAATCCCTGGCGCACTTAAAATTCGCGACAGTAGAAAATTATTTTTTGAATAATTTACTATATAAAAGGCAATCCTGGGATATTTAAAATTTGCGACAGTAGAAAATTACTTTTTGAATAATTTACTATATAAAAGGCAATCCCTGGCGTAATTAAAATTTGCGACAGTAGAAAATTATTTTTTGAATAATTTACTATAGAAAAGGCAATCCCTGGCGCAATTAAAATTTGCGACAGTATAAAATTATTTTTTGAATAATTTACTTTAGAAAAGGCAATCCCTGGCGTAATTAAAATTTGCGACAGTATAAAATTATTTTTTGAATAATTTACTATAGAAAAGGCAATCCCTGGCGCACTTAAAATTTGCGACAGTAAAAAATTATTTTTTGAATAATTTACTATAGAAAAGGCAATCCCTGGCGTAATTAAAATTTGCGACAGTAAAAAATTATTTTTTGAATAATTTACTATAGAAAAGGCAATCCCTGGCGTAATTAAAATTTGCGACAGTAGAAAATTATTTTTTGAATAATTTACAATAGAAAAGGCAATCCCTGGCGCACTTAAAATTCGCGACAGTAGAAAATTATTTTTTGAATAATTTACTATAGAATAGGCAATCCCTGGCGCACTTAAAGTTTGCGACATTTGAAAATTATTTTTTGAATAATTTACTATAGAAAAGGCAATCCCTGGCGTAATTAAAATTTGCGACAGCAAAAATTATTTTTTGAATAATTTACTGTAGAAAAGGCAATCCCTGGCGTAATTAAAATTTGCGACAGTAAAAAATTATTTTTTGAATAATTTACTATAGAAAAGGCAATACCTGGCGTAATTAAAATTTGCGACAGTATAAAATTATTTTTTGAATAATTTACTATAGAAAAGGCAATCCCTGGCGTAATTAAAATTTGCGACAGTAGAAAATTATTTTTTGAATAATTTATTATAGAAAAGGCAATCCCTGGCGGATTTGAAATTTGCGACAGTAGAAAATTATTTTTTGAATAATTTACTATAGAAAAGGCAATCCCTGGCGCACTTAAAATTTGCGATAGTAAAAAATTATTTTTTGAATAATTTACTATAGAAAAGGCAATCCCTGGCGTAATTAAAATTTGCGACAGTAGAAAATTATTTTTTGAATAATTTACTATAGAAAAGGCAATCCCTGGGATATTTAAAATTTGCGACAGTAGAAAATTATTTTTTGAATAATTTACTATAGAAAAGGCAATCCCTGGGATATTTAAAATTTGCGACAGTAGAAAATTATTTTTTGAATAATTTACTATAGAAAAGGCAATCCCTAGCGTAACTAAAATTTGCGACAGTAGAAAATTATTTTTTATTTACTATAGAAAAGGCAATCCATGGCGTATTTAAAATTTGCGACAGTAAGAAATTAATTTGTGAGAAATTTACTATATAAAAGGCAATCCCTGGCGTAATTAAAATTTGCGATAGTATAAAATTATTTTTTGAATAATTTACTATAGAAAAGGCAATCCCTGGCGTAATTAAAATTTGCGACAGTAGAAAATTATTTTTTGAATAATTTACTATAGAAAAGGCAATCCCTGGCGTAATTAAAATTTGCGACAGTATAAAATTATTTTTTGAATAATTTACTATAGAAAAGGCAATCCCTGGCGCACTTAAAATTTGCGACAGTAAAAAATTATTTTTTGAATAATTTACTATAGAAAAGGCAATCCCTGGCGTAATTAAAATTTGCGACAGTAAAATTTTATTTTTTGAATAATTTACTATAGAAAAGGCAATCCCTATCGTAATTAAAATTTGCGACAGTATAAAATTATTTTTTGAATAATTTACTATAGAAAAGGCAATCCCTGGCGCAATTAAAATTTGCGACAGTAGAAAATTATTTTTTGAATAATTTACTATAGAAAAGGCAATCCCTGGCGGACTTAAAATTTGCGACAGTATAAAATTATTTTTTGAATAATTTACTATAGAAAAGGCAATCCCTGGCGCACTTAAAATTTGCGACAGTAGAAAATTATTTTTTGAATAATTCACTATAGAAAAGGCAATCCCTGGCGCAATTAAAATTTGCGACAGTAGAAGATTATTTTTTGAATAATTTACTATAGAAAAGGCAATCCCTGGCGTAATTAAAATTTGCGACAGTAGAAAATCATTTTTTGAATAATTTTCTATAGAAAAGGCAATCCCTGGCGCAATTAAAATTTGCGACAGTTGAAAATTATTTTTTGTATAATTTACTATAGAAAAGGCAATCCCTGGCGTATTTAAAATTTGCAACAGTATAAAATTATTTTTTGAATAATTTACTATAGAAAAGGCAATCCCTGGCGCAATTAAAACTTGCGATAGTAAAAAATTATTTTTTGAATAATTTACTATAGAAAAGGCAATCCCTGGCGCAATTAAAATTTGCGACAGTATAAATTTATTTTTTGAATAATTTACTATAGAAAAGGCAATCCCTGGCGCACTTAAAATTTGCGACAGTATAAAATTATTTTTTGAATAATTTACTATAGAAAAGGCAATCCCTGGCGTAATTAAAATTTGCGAGAGTAAAAAATTGTTTTTTGAATAATTTACTATAGAAAAGGCAATCCCTGGCGTAATTAAAATTTGCGACAGTATAAAATTATTTTTTGAATAATTTACTACAGAAAAGGCAGTCCCTGGCTCACTTAAAATTTGCGACAGTAGAAAATTATTTTTTGAATAATTTACTATAGAAAAGGCAATCCCTGGCGTAATTAAAACTTGCGATAGTAAAAAATTATTTTTTGAATAATTTACTATAGAAAAGGCAATCCCTGGCGCAATTAAAACTTGCGATAGTAAAAAATAATTTTTGAATAATTTACTGTAGAAGAGGCAATCCCTGGCGCAATTAAAATTTGCGACAGTAAAAAATTATTTTTTGAATAATTTACTATAGAAAAGGCAATCCCTGGCGCACTTAAAATTTGCGACAGTAGAAAATTATTTTTTGCAAAATTTACTATAGAAAAGGCAATCCCTGGCGTATTTAAAATTTGCGACAGTAGAAAATTATTTTTTGAATAATTTACTATAGAAAAGGCAATCCCTGGCGCAATTAAAATTTGCGACAGTATAAAATTATTTTTTGAATAATTTACTATAGAAAAGGCAATCCCTGGCGGAATTAAAATTTGCGACAGTAGAAAATTATTTTTTGAATAATTTACTATAGAAAAGGCAATCCCTGGCGTAATTAAAATTTGCGACAGTAAAAAATTATTTTTTGAATAATTTACTATAGAAAAGGCAATCCCTGGCGCAATTAAAATTTGCGACAGTAGAAAATTATTTTTTGAATAATTTACTATAGAAAAGGCAATCCCTGGCGTAATTAAAATTTGCGACAGTATAAAATTATTTTTTGAATATTTTACTATAGAAAAGGCAATCCCTGGCGTAATTAAAATTTGCGACAGTAGAAAATTATGTTTTGAATAATTTACTATAGAAAAGGCAATCCCTGGCGCACTTAAAATTTGCGACAGTAAAAAATTATTTTTTGAATAATTTACTATATAAAAGGCAATTCCTGGCGCAATTAAAATTTGCGACAGTTGAAAATTATTTTTTGAATAATTTACTATAGAAAAGGCAATCCCTGGCGCAATTAAAATTTGCGACAGTAGAAAATTATTTTTTGAATAATTTACTATAGAAAAGGCAATCCCTGGCGCAATTAAAATTTGCGACAGTAAAAAATTATTTTTTGAATAATTTACTAGAGAAAAGGCAATCCCTGGCGTAATTAAAATTTGCGACAGTATAAAATTATTTTTTGAATAATTTACTATAGAAAAGGCAATCCCTGGCGCACGTAAAATTTGCGACAGTAAAAAATTATTTATTGAATAATTTACTATAGAAAAGGCAATCCCTGCCGTAATTAAAATTTGCGACAGTAAAAAATTATTTTTTGAATAATTTACTATAGAAAAGGCAATCCCTGGCGTAATTAAAATTTGCGACAGTAGAAAATTATTTTTTGAATAATTTACTATAGAAAAGGCAATCCCTGGCGCACTTAAAATTCGCGACAGTAGAAAATTATTTTTTGAATAATTTACTATATAAAAGGCAATCCCTGGGATATTTAAAATTTGCGACAGTAGAAAATTACTTTTTGAATAATTTACTATATAAAAGGCAATCCCTGGCGTAATTAAAATTTGCGACAGTAGAAAATTATTTTTTGAATAATTTACTATAGAAAAGGCAATCCCTGGCGCAATTAAAATTTGCGACAGTATAAAATTATTTTTTGAATAATTTACTTTAGAAAAGGCAATCCCTGGCGTAATTAAAATTTGCGACAGTATAAAATTATTTTTTGAATAATTTACTATAGAAAAGGCAATCCCTGGCGCACTTAAAATTTGCGACAGTAAAAAATTATTTTTTGAATAATTTACTATAGAAAAGGCAATCCCTGGCGTAATTAAAATTTGCGACAGTAAAAAATTATTTTTTGAATAATTTACTATAGAAAAGGCAATCCCTGGCGTAATTAAAATTTGCGACAGTAGAAAATTATTTTTTGAATAATTTACAATAGAAAAGGCAATCCCTGGCGCACTTAAAATTCGCGACAGTAGAAAATTATTTTTTGAATAATTTACTATAGAATAGGCAATCCCTGGCGCACTTAAAGTTTGCGACATTTGAAAATTATTTTTTGAATAATTTACTATAGAAAAGGCAATCCCTGGCGTAATTAAAATTTGCGACAGCAAAAATTATTTTTTGAATAATTTACTGTAGAAAAGGCAATCCCTGGCGTAATTAAAATTTGCGACAGTAAAAAATTATTTTTTGAATAATTTACTATAGAAAAGGCAATACCTGGCGTAATTAAAATTTGCGACAGTATAAAATTATTTTTTGAATAATTTACTATAGAAAAGGCAATCCCTGGCGTAATTAAAATTTGCGACAGTAGAAAATTATTTTTTGAATAATTTATTATAGAAAAGGCAATCCCTGGCGGATTTGAAATTTGCGACAGTAGAAAATTATTTTTTGAATAATTTACTATAGAAAAGGCAATCCCTGGCGCACTTAAAATTTGCGATAGTAAAAAATTATTTTTTGAATAATTTACTATAGAAAAGGCAATCCCTGGCGTAATTAAAATTTGCGACAGTATAAAATTATTTTTTGAATCATTTACTATAGAAAAGGCAATCCCTGGCGCAATTAAAATTTGCAACAGTTGAAAATTATTTTTTGAATAATTTACTATAGAAAAGGCAATCCCTGGCGCACTTAAAATTTTCGACAGTAA
>CAWVNZ010002944.1:0-42623 GCA_963930735.1 Dioctria linearis
TATTCAAAAAATAATTTTATACTGTCGCAAATTTTAATTACGCCAGGGATTGCCTTTTCTATAGTAAATTATTCAAAAATAATTTTATACTGTCGCAAATTTCAATTTCGCCAGGTAAATTATTCAAAAAATAATTTTATACTGTCGCAAATTTTAATTACGCCAGGGATTGCCTTTTCTATAGTAAATTATTCAAAAAATAATTTTATACTGTCGCAAATTTTAATTACGCCAGGGATTGCCTTTTCTATAGTAAATTATTCAAAAAATAATTTTATACTGTCGCAAATTCTAATTACGCCAGGGATTGCCTTTTCTATAGTAAATTATTCAAAAAATAATTTTTTACTGTCGCAAATTTCAATTTCGCCAGGTAAATTATTCAAAAAATAATTTTATACTGTCGCAAATTTTAATTACGCCAGGGATTGCCTTTTCTATAGTAAATTATTCAAAAAATAATTTTATACTGTCGCAAATTTTAATTACGCCAGGGATTGCCTTTTCTATAGTAAATTATTCAAAAAATAATTTTTTACTGTCGCAAATTTCAATTTCGCCAGGTAAATTATTCAAAAAATAATTTTATACTGTCGCAAATTTTAATTACGCCAGGGATTGCCTTTTCTATAGTAAATTATTCAAAAAATAATTTTATACTGTCGCAAATTTTAATTACGCCAGGGATTGCCTTTTCTATAGTAAATTATTCAAAAAATAATTTTATACTGTCGCAAATTTTAATTACGCCAGGGATTGCCTTTTCTATAGTAAATTATTCAAAAAATAATTTTTATACTGTCGCAAATTTTAATTACGCCAGGGATTGCCTTTTCTATAGTAAATTATTCAAAAAATAATTTTATACTGTCGCAAATTTCAATTTCGCCAGGTAAATTATTCAAAAAATAATTTTATACTGTCGCAAATTTTAATTACGCCAGGGATTGCCTTTTCTATAGTAAATTATTCAAAAACAAATTTTATACTGTCGCAAATTTTAATTACGCCAGGGATTGCCTTTTCTATAGTAAATTATTCAAAATAATTAATTTTATACTGTCGCAAATTCTAATTACGCCAGGGATTGCCTTTTCTATAGTAAATTATTCAAAAAATAATTTTTTACTGTCGCAAATTTCAATTTCGCCAGGTAAATTATTCAACAAATAATTTTATACTGTCGCAAATTTTAATTACGCCAGGGATTGCCTTTTCTATAGTAAATTATTCAAAAAATAATTTTATACTGTCGCAAATTTTAATTACGCCAGGGATTGCCTTTTCTATAGTAAATTATTCAAAAAATAATTTTTTACTGTCGCAAATTTCAATTTCGCCAGGTAAATTATTCAAAAAATAATTTTATACTGTCGCAAATTTTAATTACGCCAGGGATTGCCTTTTCTATAGTAAATTATTCAAAAAATAATTTTATACTGTCGCAAATTTTAATTACGCCAGGGATTGCCTTTTCTATAGTAAATTATTCAAAAAATAATTTTATACTGTCGCAAATTTTAATTACGCCAGGGATTGCCTTTTCTATAGTAAATTATTCAAAAAATAATTTTATACTGTCGCAAATTTTAATTACGCCAGGGATTGCCTTTTCTATAGTAAATTATTCAAAAAATAATTTTTATACTGTCGCAAATTTTCAATTTCGCAGGTAAATTATTCAAAAAATAATTTTATACTGTCGCAAATTTTAATTACGCCAGGGATTGCCTTTTCTATAGTAAATTATTCAAAAAATAATTTTATACTGTCGCAAATTTTAATTACGCCAGGGATTGCCTTTTCTATAGTAAATTATTCAAAAAATAATTTTATACTGTCGCAAATTCTAATTACGCCAGGGATTGCCTTTTCTATAGTAAATTATTCAAAAAATAATTTTTTACTGTCGCAAATTTCAATTTCGCCAGGTAAATTATTCAAAAAATAATTTTATACTGTCGCAAATTTTAATTACGCCAGGGATTGCCTTTTCTATAGTAAATTATTCAAAAAATAATTTTATACTGTCGCAAATTTTAATTACGCCAGGGATTGCCTTTTCTATAGTAAATTATTCAAAAAATAATTTTATACTGTCGCAAATTTTAATTACGCCAGGGATTGCCTTTTCTATAGTAAATTATTCAAAAAATAATTTTATACTGTCGCAAATTTCAATTTCGCCAGGTAAATTATTCAAAAAATAATTTTATACTGTCGCAAATTTTAATTACGCCAGGGATTGCCTTTTCTATAGTAAATTATTCAAAAAATAATTTTATACTGTCGCAAATTTTAATTACGCCAGGGATTGCCTTTTCTATAGTAAATTATTCAAAAAATAATTTTATACTGTCGCAAATTCTAATTACGCCAGGGATTGCCTTTTCTATAGTAAATTATTCAAAAAATAATTTTTTACTGTCGCAAATTTCAATTTCGCCAGGTAAATTATTCAAAAAATAATTTTATACTGTCGCAAATTTTAATTACGCCAGGGATTGCCTTTTCTATAGTAAATTATTCAAAAAATAATTTTATACTGTCGCAAATTTTAATTACGCCAGGGATTGCCTTTTCTATAGTAAATTATTCAAAAAATAATTTTATACTGTCGCAAATTTTAATTACGCCAGGGATTGCCTTTTCTATAGTAAATTATTCAAAAAATAATTTTATACTGTCGCAAATTTTAATTACGCCAGGGATTGCCTTTTCTATAGTAAATTATTCAAAAAATAATTTTATACTGTCGCAAATTTTAATTACGCCAGGGATTGCCTTTTCTATAGTAAATTATTCAAAAAATAATTTTATACTGTCGCAAATTCTAATTACGCCAGGGATTGCCTTTTCTATAGTAAATTATTCAAAAAATAATTTTTTACTGTCGCAAATTTCAATTACGCCAGGGATTGCCTTTTCTATAGTAAATTATTCAAAAAATAATTTTATACTGTCGCAAATTCTAATTACGCCAGGGATTGCCTTTTCTATAGTAAATTATTCAAAAAATAATTTTTTACTGTCGCAAATTTCAATTTCGCCAGGTAAATTATTCAAAAAATAATTTTATACTGTCGCAAATTTTAATTACGCCAGGATTGCCTTTTCTATAGTAAATTATTCAAAAAATAATTTTATACTCTCGCAAATTTTAATTACGCCAGGGATTGCCTTTTCTACAGTAAATTATTCAAAAAATAATTTTATACTGTCGCAAATTTTAATTACGCCAGGGATTGCCTTTTCTATAGTAAATTATTCAAAAAATAATTTTATACTGTCGCAAATTTTAATTACGCCAGGGATTGCCTTTTCTATAGTAAATTATTCAAAAAATAATTTTATACTGTCGCAAATTTTAATTACGCCAGGGATTGCCTTTTCTATAGTAAATTATTCAAAAAATAATTTTATACTGTCGCAAATTTTAATTACGCCAGGGATTGCCTTTTCTCTAGTAAATTATTCAAAAAATAATTTTATTACTGTCGCAAATTTTAATTACGCCAGGGATTGCCTTTTCTATAGTAAATTATTCAAAAAATAATTTTTTACTGTCGCAAATTTTAATTACGCCAGGGATTGCCTTTTCTATAGTAAATTATTCAAAAAATAATTTTTTACTGTCGCAAATTTTAACTACGCCAGGGATTGCCTTTTCTCTAGTAAATTATTCAAAAAATAATTTTATACTGTCGCAAATTTTAATTACGCCAGGGATTGCCTTTTCTATAGTAAATTATTCAAAAAATAATTTTATACTGTCGCAAATTTTAATTACGCCAGGGATTGCCTTTTCTATAGTAAATTATTCAAAAAATAATTTTATACTGTCGCAAATTCTAATTACGCCAGGGATTGCCTTTTCTATAGTAAATTATTCAAAAAATAATTTTTACTGTCGCAAATTTCAATTTCGCCAGGGTTAAATTATTCAAAAATAATTTTATACTGTCGCAAATTTTAATTACGCCAGGGATTGCCTTTTCTATAGTAAATTATTCAAAAAATAATTTTATACTGTCGCAAATTTTAATTACGCCAGGGATTGCCTTTTCTCTAGTAAAATTATTCAAAAAATAATTTTATACTGTCGCAAATTTAATTACGCCAGGGATTGCCTTTTCTATAGTAAATTATTCAAAAAATAATTTTTTACTGTCGCAAATTTTAATTACGCCAGGGATGCCTTTTCTATAGTAATTATTCAAAAAATAATTTTTTACTGTCGCAAATTTTAACTACGCCAGGGATTGCCTTATCTCTAGTAAATTATTCAAAAAATAATTTTATACTGTCGCAAATTTTAATTACGCCAGGGATTGCCTTTTCTATAGTAAATTATTCAAAAAATAATTTTATACTGTCGCAAATTCTAATTACGCCAGGGATTGCCTTTTCTATAGTAAATTATTCAAAAAATAATTTTTTACTGTCGCAAATTTCAATTTCGCCAGGTAAATTATTCAAAAAATAATTTTATACTGTCGCAAATTTTAATTACGCCAGGGATTGCCTTTTTCTATAGTAAATTATTCAAAAAATAATTTTATACTGTCGCAAATTTTAATTACGCCAGGGATTGCCTTTTCTATAGTAAATTATTCAAAAAATAATTTTATACTGTCGCAAATTTTAATTACGCCAGGGATTGCCTTTTCTATAGTAAATTATTCAAAAAATAATTTTATACTGTCGCAAATTTTAACTACGCCAGGGATTGCCCTTTTCTATAGTAAATTATTCAAAAAAATAATTTTATACTCTCGCAAATTTTAATTACGCCAGGGATTGCCTTTTCTACAGTAAATTATTCAAAAAATAATTTTATACTGTCGCAAATTTTAATTACGCCAGGGATTGCCTTTTCTATAGTAAATTATTCAAAAAATAATTTTATACTGTCGCAAATTTTAATTACGCCAGGGATTGCCTTTTCTATAGTAAATTATTCAAAAAATAATTTTTATACTGTCGCAAATTTTAATTACGCCAGGGATTGCCTTTTCTATAGTAAATTATTCAAAAAATAATTTTATACTGTCGCAAATTTTAATTACGCCAGGGATTGCCTTTTCTCTAGTAAATTATTCAAAAATAATTTTATACTGTCGCAAATTTTAATTACGCCAGGGATTGCCTTTTCTATAGTAAATTATTCAAAAAATAATTTTTTACTGTCGCAAATTTTAATTACGCCAGGGATTGCCTTTTCTATAGTAAATTATTCAAAAAATAATTTTTTACTGTCGCAAATTTTAACTACGCCAGGGATTGCCTTTTCTCTAGTAAATTATTCAAAAAATAATTTTATACTGTCGCAAATTTTAATTACGCCAGGGATTGCCTTTTCTATAGTAAATTATTCAAAAAATAATTTTATACTGTCGCAAATTTTAATTACGCCAGGGATTGCCTTTTCTATAGTAAATTATTCAAAAAATAATTTTATACTGTCGCAAATTCTAATTACGCCAGGGATTGCCTTTTCTATAGTAAATTATTCAAAAAATAATTTTTTACTGTCGCAAATTTCAATTTCGCCAGGTAAATTATTCAAAAAATAATTTTATACTGTCGCAAATTTTAATTACGCCAGGGATTGCCTTTTCTATAGTAAATTATTCAAAAAATAATTTTATACTGTCGCAAATTTTAATTACGCCAGGGATTGCCTTTCTATAGTAAATTATTCAAAAAATAATTTTATACTGTCGCAAATTTTAATTACGCCAGGGATTGCCTTTTCTATAGTAAATTATTCAAAAAATAATTTTTTACTGTCGCAAATTTTAACTACGCCAGGGATTGCCTTTTCTCTAGTAAATTATTCAAAAAATAATTTTATACTGTCGCAAATTTTAATTACGCCAGGGATTGCCTTTTTCTATAGTAAATTATTCAAAAAATAATTTTATACTGTCGCAAATTTTAATTACGCCAGGGATTGCCTTTTCTATAGTAAATTATTCAAAAAATAATTTTATACTGTCGCAAATTTTAATTACGCCAGGGATTGCCTTTTCTATAGTAAATTATTCAAAAAATAATTTTATACTGTCGCAAATTTTAACTACGCCAGGATTGCCTTTTCTATAGTAAATTATTCAAAAAATAATTTTATACTCTCGCAAATTTTAATTACGCCAGGGATTGCCTTTTCTACAGTAAATTATTCAAAAAATAATTTTATACTGTCGCAAATTTTAATTACGCCAGGGATTGCCTTTTCTATAGTAAATTATTCAAAAAATAATTTATACTGTCGCAAATTTTAATTACGCCAGGGATTGCCTTTTCTATAGTAAATTATTCAAAAAATAATTTTATACTGTCGCAAATTTTAATTACGCCAGGGATTGCCTTTTCTATAGTAAATTATTCAAAAAATAATTTTATACTGTCGCAAATTCTAATTACGCCAGGGATTGCCTTTTCTATAGTAAATTATTCAAAAAATAATTTTTTACTGTCGCAAATTTCAATTTCGCCAGGTAAATTATTCAAAAAATAATTTTATACTGTCGCAAATTTTAATTACGCCAGGGATTGCCTTTTCTATAGTAAATTATTCAAAAAATAATTTTATACTGTCGCAAATTTTAATTACGCCAGGGATTGCCTTTTCTATAGTAAATTATTCAAAAAATAATTTTATACTGTCGCAAATTTTAATTACGCCAGGGATTGCCTTTTCTATAGTAAATTATTCAAAAAATAATTTTATACTGTCGCAAATTTTAATTACGCCAGGGATTGCCTTTTCTATAGTAAATTATTCAAAAAATAATTTTATACTGTCGCAAATTCTAATTACGCCAGGGATTGCCTTTTCTATAGTAAATTATTCAAAAAATAATTTTTTACTGTCGCAAATTTCAATTTCGCCAGGTAAATTATTCAAAAAATAATTTTATACTGTCGCAAATTTTAATTACGCCAGGGATTGCCTTTTCTATAGTAAATTATTCAAAAAATAATTTTATACTGTCGCAAATTTTAATTACGCCAGGGATTGCCTTTTCTATAGTAAATTATTCAAAAAATAATTTTATACTGTCGCAAATTTTAATTACGCCAGGGATTGCCTTTTCTATAGTAAATTATTCAAAAAATAATTTTTTACTGTCGCAAATTTTACTACGCCAGGGATTGCCTTTTCTCTAGTAAATTATTCAAAAATAATTTTATACTGTCGCAAATTTTAATTACGCCAGGGGATTGCCTTTTCTATAGTAAATTATTCAAAAAATAATTTTTTTACTGTCGCAAATTTTAACTACGCCAGGGATTGCCTTTTCTCTAGTAAATTATTCAAAAAATAATTTTATACTGTCGCAAATTTTAATTACGCCAGGGATTGCCTTTTCTATAGTAAATTATTCAAAAAATAATTTTTTACTGTCGCAAATTTTAACTACGCCAGGGATTGCCTTTTCTCTAGTAAATTATTCAAAAAATAATTTTATACTGTCGCAAATTTTAATTACGCAGGGATTGCCTTTTCTATAGTAAATTATTCAAAAAATAATTTTATACTGTCGCAAATTTTAATTACGCCAGGGATTGCCTTTTCTATAGTAAATTATTCAAAAAATAATTTTTTACTGTCGCAAATTTTAACTACGCCAGGGATTGCCTTTTCTCTAGTAAATTATTCAAAAAATAATTTTATACTGTCGCAAATTTTAATTACGCCAGGGATTGCCTTTTCTATAGTAAATTATTCAAAAAATAATTTTATACTGTCGCAAATTTTAATTACGCCAGGGATTGCCTTTTCTATAGTAAATTATTCAAAAAATAATTTTATACTCTCGCAAATTTTAATTACGCCAGGGATTGCCTTTTCTATAGTAAATTATTCAAAAATAATTTTTTACTGTCGCAAATTTTAACTACGCCAGGGATTGTCTTTTCTCTAGTAAATTATTCAAAAAATAATTTTATACTGTCGCAAATTTTAATTACGCCAGGGATTGCCTTTTCTATAGTAAATTATTCAAAAAATAATTTTATACTGTCGCAAATTTTAATTACGCCAGGGATTGCCTTTTCTATAGTAAATTATTCAAAAAATAATTTTATACTGTCGCAAATTCTAATTACGCCAGGGATTGCCTTTTCTATAGTAAATTATTCAAAAAATAATTTTTTACTGTCGCAAATTTCAATTTCGCCAGGTAAATTATTCAAAAAATAATTTTATACTGTCGCAAATTTTAATTACGCCAGGGATTGCCTTTTCTATAGTAAATTATTCAAAAAATAATTTTATACTGTCGCAAATTTTAATTACGCCAGGGATTGCCTTTTCTATAGTAAATTATTCAAAAAATAATTTTATACTGTCGCAAATTTTAATTACGCCAGGGATTGCCTTTTCTATAGTAAATTATTCAAAAAATAATTTTATACTGTCGCAAATTTTCAATTTCGCCAGGTAAATTATTCAAAAAATAATTTTATACTGTCGCAAATTTTAATTACGCCAGGGATTGCCTTTTCTATAGTAAATTATTCAAAAAATAATTTTATACTGTCGCAAATTTTAATTACGCCAGGGATTGCCTTTTCTATAGTAAATTATTCAAAAAATAATTTTATACTGTCGCAAATTCTAATTACGCCAGGGATTGCCTTTTCTATAGTAAATTATTCAAAAAATAATTTTTTACTGTCGCAAATTTCAATTTCGCCAGGTTAAATTATTCAAAAAATAATTTTATACTGTCGCAAATTTTAATTACGCCAGGGATTGCCTTTTCTATAGTAAATTATTCAAAAAATAATTTATACTGTCGCAAATTTTAATTACGCCAGGGATTGCCTTTTCTATAGTAAATTATTCAAAAAATAATTTTATACTGTCGCAAATTTTAATTACGCCAGGGATTGCCTTTTCTATAGTAAATTATTCAAAAAATAATTTTTTACTGTCGCAAATTTCAATTTCGCCAGGTAAATTATTCAAAAAATAATTTTATACTGTCGCAAATTTTAATTACGCCAGGGATTGCCTTTTCTATAGTAAATTATTCAAAAAATAATTTTATACTGTCGCAAATTTTAATTACGCCAGGGATTGCCTTTTCTATAGTAAATTATTCAAAAAATAATTTTATACTGTCGCAAATTTTAATTACGCCAGGGATTGCCTTTTCTATAGTAAATTATTCAAAAAATAATTTTATACTGTCGCAAATTTTAATTACGCCAGGGATTGCCTTTTCTATAGTAAATTATTCAAAAAATAATTTATACTGTCGCAAATTTCAATTTCGCCAGGTAAATTATTCAAAAAAGAATTTTATACTGTCGCAAATTTTAATTACGCCAGGGATTGCCTTTTCTATAGTAAATTATTCAAAAAATAATTTTATACTGTCGCAAATTTTAATTACGCCAGGGATTGCCTTTTCTATAGTAAATTATTCAAAAAATAATTTTATACTGTCGCAAATTCTAATTACGCCAGGGATTGCCTTTTCTATAGTAAATTATTCAAAAAATAATTTTTTACTGTCGCAAATTTCAATTTCGCCAGGTAAATTATTCAAAAAATAATTTTATACTGTCGCAAATTTTAATTACGCCAGGGATTGCCTTTTCTATAGTAAATTATTCAAAAATAATTTTATACTGTCGCAAATTTTAATTACGCCAGGGATTGCCTTTTCTATAGTAAATTATTCAAAAAATAATTTTATACTGTCGCAAATTTTAATTACGCCAGGGATTGCCTTTTCTATAGTAAATTATTCAAAAAATAATTTTATACTGTCGCAAATTTTAATTACGCCAGGGATTGCCTTTTCTATAGTAAATTATTCAAAAAATAATTTTATACTATCGCAAATTTTAATTACGCCAGGGATTGCCTTTTCTATAGTAAATTATTCAAAAAATAATTTTATACTGTCGCAAATTTTAATTACGCCAGGGATTGCCTTTTCTATAGTAAATTATTCAAAAAATAATTTTATACTGTCGCAAATTTTAATTACGCCAGGGATTGCCTTTTCTATAGTAAATTATTCAAAAAATAATTTTTTACTGTCGCAAATTTTAACTACGCCAGGGATTGCCTTTTCTCTAGTAAATTATTCAAAAAATAATTTTATACTGTCGCAAATTTTAATTACGCCAGGGATTGCCTTTTCTATAGTAAATTATTCAAAAAATAATTTTATACTGTCGCAAATTTTAATTACGCCAGGGATTGCCTTTTCTATAGTAAATTATTCAAAAAATAATTTTATACTGTCGCAAATTTTAATTACGCCAGGGATTGCCCTTTTCTATAGTAAATTATTCAAAAAATAATTTTATACTGTCGCAAATTCTAATTACGCCAGGGATTGCCTTTTCTATAGTAAATTATTCAAAAAATAATTTTTTACTGTCGCAAATTTCAATTTCGCCAGGTAAATTATTCAAAAAATAATTTTATACTGTCGCAAATTTTAACTACGCCAGGGATTGCCTTTTCTCTAGTAAATTATTCAAAAAATAATTTTATACTGTCGCAAATTTTAATTACGCCAGGGATTGCCTTTTCTATAGTAAATTATTCAAAAAATAATTTTATACTGTCGCAAATTTTAATTACGCCAGGGATTGCCTTTTCTATAGTAAATTATTCAAAAAATAATTTTATACTGTCGCAAATTTTAATTACGCCAGGCATTGCCTTTTCTATAGTAAATTATTCAAAAAATAATTTTATACTGTCGCAAATTTTAATTACGCCAGGGATTGCCTTTTCTATAGTAAATTATTCAAAAAATAATTTTATACTGTCGCAAATTTCAATTTCGCCAGGTAAATTATTCAAAAAATAATTTTATACTGTCGCAAATTTTAATTACGCCAGGGATTGCCTTTTCTATAGTAAATTATTCAAAAAATAATTTTATACTGTCGCAACTTTTAATTACGCCAGGGATTGCCTTTTCTATAGTAAATTATTCAAAAAATAATTTTATACTGTCGCAAATTTTAATTACGCCAGGGATTGCCTTTTCTATAGTAAATTATTCAAAAAATAATTTTATACTGTCGCAAATTTTAATTACGCCAGGGATTGCCTTTTCTATAGTAAATTATTCAAAAAATAATTTTATACTGTCGCAAATTTTAATTGCGCCAGGGATTGCCTTTTCTTTAGTAAATTATTCAAAAAATAATTTTTTACTGTCGCAAATTTCAATTTCGCCAGGTAAATTATTCAAAAAATAATTTTATACTGTCGCAAATTTTAATTACGCCAGGGATTGCCTTTTCTATAGTAAATTATTCAAAAATAATTTTATACTGTCGCAAATTTTAATTACGCCAGGGATTGCCTTTTCTATAGTAAGTTATTCAAAAAATAATTTTATACTGTCGCAAATTTTAATTACGCCAGGGATTGCCTTTTCTATAGTAAATTATTCAAAAAATAATTTTATACTGTCGCAAATTTCAATTTCGCCAGGTAAATTATTCAAAAAATAATTTTATACTGTCGCAACTTTTAATTACGCCAGGGATTGCCTTTTCTATAGTAAATTATTCAAAAAATTATTTTATACTGTCGCAAATTTTAATTACGCCAGGGATTGCCTTTTCTATAGTAAATTATTCAAAAAATAATTTTATACTGTCGCAAATTTTAATTACGCCAGGGATTGCCTTTTCTATAGTAAATTATTCAAAAAATAATTTTATACTGTCGCAAATTTTAATTACGCCAGGGATTGCCTTTTCTATAGTAAATTATTCAAAAAATAATTTTATACTGTCGCAAATTTTAATTGCGCCAGGGATTGCCTTTTCTATAGTAAATTATTCAAAAAATAATTTTTTACTGTCGCAAATTTCAATTTCGCCAGGTAAATTATTCAAAAAATAATTTTATACTGTCGCAAATTTTAATTACGCCAGGGATTGCCTTTTCTATAGTAAATTATTCAAAAAATAATTTTATACTGTCGCAAATTTTAATTACGCCAGGGATTGCCTTTTCTATAGTAAATTATTCAAAAAATAATTTTATACTGTCGCAAATTTTAATTACGCCAGGGATTGCCTTTTCTATAGTAAATTATTCAAAAAATAATTTTTTACTGTCGCAAATTTTAACTACGCCAGGGATTGCCTTTTCTCTAGTAAATTATTCAAAAAATAATTTTATACTGTCGCAAATTTTAATTACGCCAGGGATTGCCTTTTCTATAGTAAATTATTCAAAAAATAATTTTATACTGTCGCAAATTTTAATTACGCCAGGGATTGCCTTTTCTATAGTAAATTATTCAAAAAATAATTTTTACTGTCGCAAATTTTAACTACGCCAGGGATTGCCTTTTCTCTAGTAAATTATTCAAAAAATAATTTTATACTGTCGCAAATTTTAATTACGCCAGGGATTGCCTTTTCTATAGTAAATTATTCAAAAAATAATTTTTTACTGTCGCAAATTTTAACTACGCCAGGGATTGCCTTTTCTCTAGTAAATTATTCAAAAAATAATTTTATACTGTCGCAAATTTTAATTACGCCAGGGATTGCCTTTTCTATAGTAAATTATTCAAAAAATAATTTTTTACTGTCGCAAATTTTAACTACGCCAGGGATTGCCTTTTCTCTAGTAAATTATTCAAAAAATAATTTTATACTGTCGCAAATTTTAATTACGCCAGGGATTGCCTTTTCTATAGTAAATTATTCAAAAAATAATTTTTATACTGTCGCAAATTTTAATTACGCCAGGGATTGCCTTTTCTATAGTAAATTATTCAAAAAATAATTTTTTACTGTCGCAAATTTTAACTGCGCCAGGGATTGCCTTTTCTCTAGTAAATTATTCAAAAAATAATTTTATACTGTCGCAAATTTTAATTACGCCAGGGATTGCCTTTTCTATAGTAAATTATTCAAAAAATAATTTTTTACTGTCGCAAATTTTAACTACGCCAGGGATTGCCTTTTCTCTAGTAAATTATTCAAAAAATAATTTTATACTGTCGCAAATTTTAATTACGCCAGGGATTGCCTTTTCTATAGTAAATTATTCAAAAAATAATTTTTTACTGTCGCAAATTTTAACTACGCCAGGGATTGCCTTTTCTCTAGTAAATTATTCAAAAAATAATTTTATACTGTCGCAAATTTTAATTACGCCAGGGATTGCCTTTTCTATAGTAAATTATTCAAAAAATAATTTTTTACTGTCGCAAATTTTAACTACGCCAGGGATTGCCTTTTCTCTAGTAAATTATTCAAAAATAATTTTATACTGTCGCAAATTTTAATTACGCCAGGGATTGCCTTTTCTATAGTAAATTATTCAAAAAATAATTTTATACTGTCGCAAATTTTAATTACGCCAGGGATTGCCTTTTCTATAGTAAATTATTCAAAAAATAATTTTATACTGTCGCAAATTTTAATTACGCCAGGGATTGCCTTTTCTATAGTAAATTATTCAAAAATAATTTTTTACTGTCGCAAATTTTAACTACGCCAGGGATTGTCTTTTCTCTAGTAAATTATTCAAAAAATAATTTTATACTGTCGCAAATTTTAATTACGCCAGGGATTGCCTTTTCTATAGTAAATTATTCAAAAAATAATTTTATACTGTCGCAAATTTTAATTACGCCAGGGATTGCCTTTTCTATAGTAAATTATTCAAAAAATAATTTTATACTGTCGCAAATTCTAATTACGCCAGGGATTGCCTTTTCTATAGTAAATTATTCAAAAATAATTTTTTACTGTCGCAAATTTCAATTTCGCCAGGTAAATTATTCAAAAAATAATTTTATACTGTCGCAAATTTTAATTACGCCAGGGATTGCCTTTTCTATAGTAAATTATTCAAAAAATAATTTTATACTGTCGCAAATTTTAATTACGCCAGGGATTGCCTTTTCTATAGTAAATTATTCAAAAAATAATTTTATACTGTCGCAAATTTTAATTACGCCAGGGATTGCCTTTTCTATAGTAAATTATTCAAAAAATAATTTTATACTGTCGCAAATTTCAATTTCGCCAGGTAAATTATTCAAAAAATAATTTTATACTGTCGCAAATTTTAATTACGCCAGGGATTGCCTTTTCTATAGTAAATTATTCAAAAAATAATTTTATACTGTCGCAAATTTTAATTACGCCAGGGATTGCCTTTTCTATAGTAAATTATTCAAAAAATAATTTTATACTGTCGCAAATTCTAATTACGCCAGGGATTGCCTTTTCTATAGTAAATTATTCAAAAAATAATTTTTTACTGTCGCAAATTTCAATTTCGCCAGGTAAATTATTCAAAAAATAATTTTATACTGTCGCAAATTTTAATTACGCCAGGGATTGCCTTTTCTATAGTAAATTATTCAAAAAATAATTTTATACTGTCGCAAATTTTAATTACGCCAGGGATTGCCTTTTCTATAGTAAATTATTCAAAAAATAATTTTATACTGTCGCAAATTTTAATTACGCCAGGGATTGCCTTTTCTATAGTAAATTATTCAAAAAATAATTTTTTACTGTCGCAAATTTCAATTTCGCCAGGTAAATTATTCAAAAAATAATTTTATACTGTCGCAAATTTTAATTACGCCAGGGATTGCCTTTTCTATAGTAAATTATTCAAAAAATAATTTTATACTGTCGCAAATTTTAATTACGCCAGGGATTGCCTTTTCTATAGTAAATTATTCAAAAAATAATTTTATACTGTCGCAAATTTTAATTACGCCAGGGATTGCCTTTTCTATAGTAAATTATTCAAAAAATAATTTTATACTGTCGCAAATTTTAATTACGCCAGGGATTGCCTTTTCTATAGTAAATTATTCAAAAAATAATTTTATACTGTCGCAAATTTCAATTTCGCCAGGTAAATTATTCAAAAAAGAATTTTATACTGTCGCAAATTTTAATTACGCCAGGGATTGCCTTTTCTATAGTAAATTATTCAAAAAATAATTTTATACTGTCGCAAATTTTAATTACGCCAGGGATTGCCTTTTCTATAGTAAATTATTCAAAAAATAATTTTATACTGTCGCAAATTCTAATTACGCCAGGGATTGCCTTTTCTATAGTAAATTATTCAAAAAATAATTTTTTACTGTCGCAAATTTCAATTTCGCCAGGTAAATTATTCAAAAAATAATTTTATACTGTCGCAAATTTTAATTACGCCAGGGATTGCCTTTTCTATAGTAAATTATTCAAAAAATAATTTTATACTGTCGCAAATTTTAATTACGCCAGGGATTGCCTTTTCTATAGTAAATTATTCAAAAAATAATTTTATACTGTCGCAAATTTTAATTACGCCAGGGATTGCCTTTTCTATAGTAAATTATTCAAAAAATAATTTTATACTGTCGCAAATTTTAATTACGCCAGGGATTGCCTTTTCTATAGTAAATTATTCAAAAAATAATTTTATACTGTCGCAAATTTTAATTACGCCAGGGATTGCCTTTTCTATAGTAAATTATTCAAAAAATAATTTTATACTGTCGCAAATTTTAATTACGCCAGGGATTGCCTTTTCTATAGTAAATTATTCAAAAAATAATTTTATACTGTCGCAAATTTTAATTACGCCAGGGATTGCCTTTTCTATAGTAAATTATTCAAAAAATAATTTTTTACTGTCGCAAATTTTAACTACGCCAGGGATTGCCTTTTCTCTAGTAAATTATTCAAAAAATAATTTTATACTGTCGCAAATTTTAATTACGCCAGGGATTGCCTTTTCTATAGTAAATTATTCAAAAAATAATTTTATACTGTCGCAAATTTTAATTACGCCAGGGATTGCCTTTTCTATAGTAAATTATTCAAAAAATAATTTTATACTGTCGCAAATTTTAATTACGCCAGGGATTGCCTTTTCTATAGTAAATTATTCAAAAAATAATTTTATACTGTCGCAAATTCTAATTACGCCAGGGATTGCCTTTTCTATAGTAAATTATTCAAAAAATAATTTTTTACTGTCGCAAATTTCAATTTCGCCAGGTAAATTATTCAAAAAATAATTTTATACTGTCGCAAATTTTAACTACGCCAGGGATTGCCTTTTCTCTAGTAAATTATTCAAAAAATAATTTTATACTGTCGCAAATTTTAATTACGCCAGGGATTGCCTTTTCTATAGTAAATTATTCAAAAAATAATTTTATACTGTCGCAAATTTTAATTACGCCAGGGATTGCCTTTTCTATAGTAAATTATTCAAAAAATAATTTTATACTGTCGCAAATTTTTATTACGCCAGGGATTGCCTTTTCTATAGTAAATTATTCAAAAAATAATTTTATACTGTCGCAAATTTTAATTACGCCAGGGATTGCCTTTTCTATAGTAAATTATTCAAAAAATAATTTTATACTGTCGCAAATTTCAATTTCGCCAGGTAAATTATTCAAAAAATAATTTTATACTGTCGCAAATTTTAATTACGCCAGGGATTGCCTTTTCTATAGTAAATTATTCAAAAAATAATTTTATACTGTCGCAACTTTTAATTACGCCAGGGATTGCCTTTTCTATAGTAAATTATTCAAAAAATAATTTTATACTGTCGCAAATTTTAATTACGCCAGGGATTGCCTTTTCTATAGTAAATTATTCAAAAAATAATTTTATACTGTCGCAAATTTTAATTACGCCAGGGATTGCCTTTTCTATAGTAAATTATTCAAAAAATAATTTTATACTGTCGCAAATTTTAATTGCGCCAGGGATTGCCTTTTCTTTAGTAAATTATTCAAAAAATAATTTTTTACTGTCGCAAATTTCAATTTCGCCAGGTAAATTATTCAAAAAATAATTTTATACTGTCGCAAATTTTAATTACGCCAGGGATTGCCTTTTCTATAGTAAATTATTCAAAAAATAATTTTATACTGTCGCAAATTTTAATTACGCCAGGGATTGCCTTTTCTATAGTAAGTTATTCAAAAAATAATTTTATACTGTCGCAAATTTTAATTACGCCAGGGATTGCCTTTTCTATAGTAAATTATTCAAAAAATAATTTTATACTGTCGCAAATTTCAATTTCGCCAGGTAAATTATTCAAAAAATAATTTTATACTGTCGCAACTTTTAATTACGCCAGGGATTGCCTTTTCTATAGTAAATTATTCAAAAAATAATTTTATACTGTCGCAAATTTTAATTACGCCAGGGATTGCCTTTTCTATAGTAAATTATTCAAAAAATAATTTTATACTGTCGCAAATTTTAATTACGCCAGGGATTGCCTTTTCTATAGTAAATTATTCAAAAAATAATTTTATACTGTCGCAAATTTTAATTACGCCAGGGATTGCCTTTTCTATAGTAAATTATTCAAAAAATAATTTTATACTGTCGCAAATTTTAATTGCGCCAGGGATTGCCTTTTCTATAGTAAATTATTCAAAAAATAATTTTTTACTGTCGCAAATTTCAATTTCGCCAGGTAAATTATTCAAAAAATAATTTTATACTGTCGCAAATTTTAATTACGCCAGGGATTGCCTTTTCTATAGTAAATTATTCAAAAAATAATTTTATACTGTCGCAAATTTTAATTACGCCAGGGATTGCCTTTTCTATAGTAAATTATTCAAAAAATAATTTTATACTGTCGCAAATTTTAATTACGCCAGGGATTGCCTTTTCTATAGTAAATTATTCAAAAAATAATTTTTTACTGTCGCAAATTTTAACTACGCCAGGGATTGCCTTTTCTCTAGTAAATTATTCAAAAAATAATTTTATACTGTCGCAAATTTTAATTACGCCAGGGATTGCCTTTTCTATAGTAAATTATTCAAAAAATAATTTTATACTGTCGCAAATTTTAATTACGCCAGGGATTGCCTTTTCTATAGTAAATTATTCAAAAAATAATTTTTTACTGTCGCAAATTTTAACTACGCCAGGGATTGCCTTTTCTCTAGTAAATTATTCAAAAAATAATTTTATACTGACGCAAATTTTAATTACGCCAGGGATTGCCTTTTCTATAGTAAATTATTCAAAAAATAATTTTTTACTGTCGCAAATTTTAACTACGCCAGGGATTGCCTTTTCTCTAGTAAATTATTCAAAAAATAATTTTATACTGTCGCAAATTTTAATTACGCCAGGGATTGCCTTTTCTATAGTAAATTATTCAAAAAATAATTTTTTACTGTCGCAAATTTTAACTACGCCAGGGATTGCCTTTTCTCTAGTAAATTATTCAAAAAATAATTTTATACTGTCGCAAATTTTAATTACGCCAGGGATTGCCTTTTCTATAGTAAATTATTCAAAAAATAATTTTATACTGTCGCAAATTTTAATTACGCCAGGGATTGCCTTTTCTATAGTAAATTATTCAAAAAATAATTTTTTACTGTCGCAAATTTTAACTACGCCAGGGATTGCCTTTTCTCTAGTAAATTATTCAAAAAATAATTTTATACTGTCGCAAATTTTAATTACGCCAGGGATTGCCTTTTCTATAGTAAATTATTCAAAAAATAATTTTTTACTGTCGCAAATTTTAACTACGCCAGGGATTGCCTTTTCTCTAGTAAATTATTCAAAAAATAATTTTATACTGTCGCAAATTTTAATTACGCCAGGGATTGCCTTTTCTATAGTAAATTATTCAAAAAATAATTTTTTACTGTCGCAAATTTTAACTACGCCAGGGATTGCCTTTTCTCTAGTAAATTATTCAAAAAATAATTTTATACTGTCGCAAATTTTAATTACGCCAGGGATTGCCTTTTCTATAGTAAATTATTCAAAAAATAATTTTATACTGTCGCAAATTTTAATTACGCCAGGGATTGCCTTTTCTATAGTAAATTATTCAAAAAATAATTTTATACTGTCGCAAATTTTAATTACGCCAGGGATTGCCTTTTCTATAGTAAATTATTCAAAAAATAATTTTTTACTGTCGCAAATTTTAACTACGCCAGGGATTGCCTTTTCTCTAGTAAATTATTCAAAAAATAATTTTATACTGTCGCAAATTTTAATTACGCCAGGGATTGCCTTTTCTATAGTAAATTATTCAAAAAATAATTTTTTACTGTCGCAAATTTTAACTACGCCAGGGATTGCCTTTTCTCTAGTAAATTATTCAAAAAATAATTTTATACTGTCGCAAATTTTAATTACGCCAGGGATTGCCTTTTCTATAGTAAATTATTCAAAAAATAATTTTATACTGTCGCAAATTTTAATTACGCCAGGGATTGCCTTTTCTATAGTAAATTATTCAAAAAATAATTTTATAATGTCGCAAATTCTAATTACGCCAGGGATTGCCTTTTCTATAGTAAATTATTCAAAAAATAATTTTTTACTGTCGCAAATTTCAATTTCGCCAGGTAAATTATTCAAAAAATAATTTTATACTGTCGCAAATTTTAATTACGCCAGGGATTGCCTTTTCTATAGTAAATTATTCAAAAAATAATTTTATACTGTCGCAAATTTTAATTACGCCAGGGATTGCCTTTTCTATAGTAAATTATTCAAAAAATAATTTTATACTGTCGCAAATTTTAATTACGCCAGGGATTGCCTTTTCTATAGTAAATTATTCAAAAAATAATTTTATACTGTCGCAAATTTTAATTACGCCAGGGATTGCCTTTTCTATAGTAAATTATTCAAAAAATAATTTTATACTGTCGCAAATTTTAATTACGCCAGGTAAATTATTCAAAAAATAATTTTATACTGTCGCAAATTTTAATTACGCCAGGGATTGCCTTTTCTATAGTAAATTATTCAAAAAATAATTTTATACTGTCGCAAATTTTAATTACGCCAGGGATTGCCTTTTCTATAGTAAATTATTCAAAAAATAATTTTATACTGTCGCAAATTTTAATTACGCCAGGGATTGCCTTTTCTATAGTAAATTATTCAAAAAATAATTTTATACTGTCGCAAATTTTAATTACGCCAGGGATTGCCTTTTCTATAGTAAATTATTCAAAAAATAATTTTATACTGTCGCAAATTCTAATTACGCCAGGGATTGCCTTTTCTATAGTAAATTATTCAAAAAATAATTTTTTACTGTCGCAAATTTCAATTTCGCCAGGTAAATTATTCAAAAAATAATTTTATACTGTCGCAAATTTTAATTACGCCAGGGATTGCCTTTTCTATAGTAAATTATTCAAAAAATAATTTTATACTGTCGCAAATTTTAATTACGCCAGGGATTGCCTTTTCTATAGTAAATTATTCAAAAAATAATTTTATACTGTCGCAAATTTTAATTACGCCAGGGATTGCCTTTTCTATAGTAAATTATTCAAAAAATAATTTTATACTGTCGCAAATTCTAATTACGCCAGGGATTGCCTTTTCTATAGTAAATTATTCAAAAAATAATTTTATACTGTCGCAAATTTTAATTACGCCAGGGATTGCCTTTTCTATAGTAAATTATTCAGAAAATAATTTTATACTGTCGCAAATTCTAATTACGCCAGGGATTGCCTTTTCTATAGTAAATTATTCAAAAAATAATTTTTTACTGTCGCAAATTTCAATTTCGCCAGGTAAATTATTCAAAAAATAATTTTATACTGTCGCAAATTTTAATTACGCCAGGGATTGCCTTTTCTATAGTAAATTATTCAAAAAATAATTTTATACTGTCGCAAATTTTAATTACGCCAGGGATTGCCTTTTCTATAGTAAATTATTCAAAAAATAATTTTATACTGTCGCAAATTTTAATTACGCCAGGGATTGCCTTTTCTATAGTAAATTATTCAAAAAATAATTTTATACTGTCGCAAATTTTAATTACGCCAGGGATTGCCTTTTCTATAGTAAATTATTCAAAAAATAATTTTATACTGTCGCAAATTTTAATTACGCCAGGGATTGCCTTTTCTATAGTAAATTATTCAAAAAATAATTTTATACTGTCGCAAATTTTAATTACGCCAGGGATTGCCTTTTCTCTAGTAAATTATTCAAAAAATAATTTTATACTGTCGCAAATTTTAATTACGCCAGGGATTGCCTTTTCTATAGTAAATTATTCAAAAAATAATTTTTTACTGTCGCAAATTTCAATTTCGCCAGGTAAATTATTCAAAAAATAATTTTATACTGTCGCAAATTTTAATTACGCCAGGGATTGCCTTTTCTATAGTAAATTATTCAAAAAATAATTTTATACTGTCGCAAATTTTAATTACGCCAGGGATTGCCTTTTCTATAGTAAATTATTCAAAAAATAATTTTATACTGTCGCAAATTTTAATTACGCCAGGGATTGCCTTTTCTATAGTAAATTATTCAAAAAATAATTTTATACTGTCGCAAATTTCAATTACGCCAGGGATTGCCTTTTCTATAGTAAATTATTCAAAAAATAATTTTATACTGTCGCAAATTTTAATTACGCCAGGGATTGCCTTTTCTATAGTAAATTATTCAAAAAATAATTTTATACTGTCGCAAATTTTAATTACGCCAGGGATTGCCTTTTCTATAGTAAATTATTCAAAAAATAATTTTTTACTGTCGCAAATTTTAACTACGCCAGGGATTGCCTTTTCTCTAGTAAATTATTCAAAAAATAATTTTATACTGTCGCAAATTTTAATTACGCCAGGGATTGCCTTTTCTATAGCAAATTATTCAAAAAATAATTTTATACTGTCGCAAATTTTAATTACGCCAGGGATTGCCTTTTCTATAGTAAATTATTCAAAAAATAATTTTATACTGTCGCAAATTTTAATTACGCCAGGGATTGCCTTTTCTATAGTAAATTATTCAAAAAATAATTTTTTACTGTCGCAAATTTTAACTACGCCAGGGATTGCCTTTTCTATAGTAAATTATTCAAAAAATAATTTTATACTGTCGCAAATTTTAATTACGCCAGGGATTGCCTTTTCTATAGTAAATTATTCAAAAAATAATTTTATACTGTCGCAAATTCTAATTACGCCAGGGATTGCCTTTTCTATAGTAAATTATTCAAAAAATAATTTTTTACTGTCGCAAATTTCAATTTCGCCAGGTAAATTATTCAAAAAATAATTTTATACTGTCGCAAATTTTAATTACGCCAGGGATTGCCTTTTCTATAGTAAATTATTCAAAAAATAATTTTATACTGTCGCAAATTTTAACTACGCCAGGGATTGCCTTTTCTCTAGTAAATTATTCAAAAAATAATTTTATACTGTCGCAAATTTTAATTACGCCAGGGATTGCCTTTTCTATAGTAAATTATTCAAAAAATAATTTTTTACTGTCGCAAATTTCAATTTCGCCAGGTAAATTATTCAAAAAATAATTTTGTACTGTCGCAAATTTTAATTACGCCAGGGATTGCCTTTTCTATAGTAAATTATTCAAAAAATAATTTTATACTGTCGCAAATTTTAATTACGCCAGGGATTGCCTTTTCTATAGTAAATTATTCAAAAAATAATTTTATACTGTCGCAAATTTTAATTACGCCAGGTATTGCCTTTTCTATAGTAAATTATTCAAAAAATAATTTTATACTGTCGCAAATTTTAATTACGCCAGGGATTGCCTTTTCTATAGTAAATTATTCAAAAAATAATTTTATTCTGTCGCAAATTTTAATTACGCCAGGGATTGCCTTTTCTATAGTAAATTATTCAAAAAATAATTTTTTACTGTCGCAAATTTTAACTACGCCAGGGATTGCCTTTTCTCTAGTAAATTATTCAAAAAATAATTTTATACTGTCGCAAATTTTAATTACGCCAGGGATTGCCTTTTCTATAGTAAATTATTCAAAAAATAATTTTATACTGTCGCAAATTTTAATTACGCCAGGGATTGCCTTTTCTATAGTAAATTATTCAAAAAATAATTTTATACTGTCGCAAATTTTAATTACGCCAGGGATTGCCTTTTCTATAGTAAATTATTCAAAAAATAATTTTATACTGTCGCAAATTTTAATTACGCCAGGGATTGCCTTTTCTATAGTAAATTATTCAAAAAATAATTTTATACTGTCGCAAATTTTAATTACGCCAGGGATTGCCTTTTCTCTAGTAAATTATTCAAAAAATAATTTTATACTGTCGCAAATTTTAATTACGCCAGGGATTGCCTTTTCTATAGTAAATTATTCAAAAAATAATTTTTTACTGTCGCAAATTTCAATTTCGCCAGGTAAATTATTCAAAAAATAATTTTATACTGTCGCAAATTTTAATTGCGCCAGGGATTGCCTTTTCTATAGTAAATTATTCAAAAAATAATTTTATACTGTCGCAAATTTTAATTACGCCAGGGATTGCCTTTTCTATAGTAAATTATTCAAAAAATAATTTTATACTGTCGCAAATTTTAATTACGCCAGGGATTGCCTTTTCTATAGTAAATTATTCAAAAAATAATTTTATACTGTCGCAAATTTTAATTACGCCAGGGATTGCCTTTTCTATAGTAAATTATTCAAAAAATAATTTTTTACTGTCGCAAATTTTAACTACGCCAGGGATTGCCTTTTCTCTAGTAAATTATTCAAAAAATAATTTTATACTGTCGCAAATTTTAATTACGCCAGGGATTGCCTTTTCTATAGTAAATTATTCAAAAAATAATTTTATACTGTCGCAAATTTTAATTACGCCAGGGATTGCCTTTTCTATAGTAAATTATTCAAAAAATAATTTTATACTGTCGCAAATTTTAATTACGCCAGGGATTGCCTTTTCCATAGTAAATTATTCAAAAAATAATTTTTTACTGTCGCAAATTTTAACTACGCCAGGGATTGCCTTTTCTCTAGTAAATTATTCAAAAAATAATTTTATACTGTCGCAAATTTTAATTACGCCAGGGATTGCCTTTTCTATAGTAAATTATTCAAAAAATAATTTTATACTGTCGCAAATTTTAATTACGCCAGGGATTGCCTTTTCTATAGTAAATTATTCAAAAAATAATTTTATACTGTCGCAAATTTTAACTACGCCAGGGATTGCCTTTTCTCTAGTAAATTATTCAAAAAATAATTTTTTACTGTCGCAAATTTTAACTACGCCAGGGATTGCCTTTTCTCTAGTAAATTATTCAAAAAATAATTTTATACTGTCGCAAATTTTAATTACGCCAGGGATTGCCTTTTCTATAGTAAATTATTCAAAAAATAATTTTATACTGTCGCAAATTTTAATTACGCCAGGGATTGCCTTTTCTATAGTAAATTATTCAAAAAATAATTTTATACTGTCGCAAATTTTAATTACGCCAGGGATTGCCTTTTCTATAGTAAATTATTCAAAAAATAATTTTATACTGTCGCAAATTTTAATTACGCCAGGGATTGCCTTTTCTATTGTAAATTATTCAAAAAATAATTTTATACTGTCGCAAATTTTAATTACGCCAGGGATTGCCTTTTCTATAGTAAATTATTCAAAAAATAATTTTATACTGTCGCAAATTTTAATTACGCCAGGGATTGCCTTTTCTATAGTAAATTATTCAAAAAATAATTTTATACTGTCGCAAATTTTAATTACGCCAGGGATTGCCTTTTCTATAGTAAATTATTCAAAAAATAATTTTATACTGTCGCAAATTTTAATTACGCCAGGGATTGCCTTTTCTCTAGTAAATTATTCAAAAAATAATTTTATACTGTCGCAAATTTTAATTACGCCAGGGATTGCCTTTTCTATAGTAAATTATTCAAAAAATAATTTTTTACTGTCGCAAATTTCAAATTCGCCAGGTAAATTATTCAAAAAATAATTATATACTGTCGCAAATTTTAATTACGCCAGGGATTGCCTTTTCTATAGTAAATTATTCAAAAAATAATTTTATACTGTCGCAAATTTTAATTACGCCAGGGATTGCCTTTTCTATAGTAAATTATTCAAAAAATAATTTTATACTGTCGCAAATTTTAATTACGCCAGGGATTGCCTTTTCTATAGTAAATTATTCAAAAAATAATTTTATACTGTCGCAAATTTTAATTACGCCAGGGATTGCCTTTTCTATAGTAAATTATTCAAAAAATAATTTTATACTGTCGCAAATTTTAATTACGCAGGGATTGCCTTTTCTATAGTAAATTATTCAAAAAATAATTTTATACTGTCGCAAATTTTAATTACGCCAGGGATTGCCTTTTCTATAGTAAATTATTCAAAAAATAATTTTTTACTGTCGCAAATTTTAACTACGCCAGGGATTGCCTTTTCTCTAGTAAATTATTCAAAAAATAATTTTATACTGTCGCAAATTTTAATTACGCCAGGGATTGCCTTTTCTATAGTAAATTATTCAAAAAATAATTTTTTACTGTCGCAAATTTTAACTACGCCAGGGATTGCCTTTTCTCTAGTAAATTATTCAAAAAATAATTTTATACTGTCGCAAATTTTAATTACGCCAGGGATTGCCTTTTCTATAGTAAATTATTCAAAAAATAATTTTATACTGTCGCAAATTTTAATTACGCCAGGGATTGCCTTTTCTATAGTAAATTATTCAAAAAATAATTTTTACTGTCGCAAATTTCAATTTCGCCAGGTAAATTATTCAAAAAATAATTTTATACTGTCGCAAATTTTAATTACGCCAGGGATTGCCTTTTCTATAGTAAATTATTCAAAAAATAATTTTATACTGTCGCAAATTTTAATTACGCCAGGGATTGCCTTTTCTATAGTAAATTATTCAAAAAATAATTTTATACTGTCGCAAATTTTAATTACGCCAGGGATTGCCTTTTCTCTAGTAAATTATTCAAAAAATAATTTTATACTGTCGCAAATTTTAATTACGCCAGGGATTGCCTTTTCTATAGTAAATTATTCAAAAAATAATTTTTTACTGTCGCAAATTTCAATTTCGCCAGGTAAATTATTCAAAAAATATAATTTTATACTGTCGCAAATTTTAATTACGCCAGGGATTGCCTTTTCTATAGTAAATTATTCAAAAAATAATTTTATACTGTCGCAAATTTCAATTTCGCCAGGTAAATTATTCAAAAAATAATTTTATACTGTCGCAAATTTTAATTACGCCAGGGATTGCCTTTTCTATAGTAAATTATTCAAAAAATAATTTTATACTGTCGCAAATTTTAATTACGCCAGGGATTGCCTTTTCTATAGTAAATTATTCAAAAAATAATTTTATACTGTCGCAAATTTTAATTACGCCAGGGATTGCCTTTTCTATAGTAAATTATTCAAAAAATAATTTTATACTGTCGCAAATTTTAATTACGCCAGGGATTGCCTTTTCTATAGTAAATTATTCAAAAAATAATTTTATACTGTCGCAAATTTTAATTACGCCAGGGATTGCCTTTTCTATAGTAAATTATTCAAAAAATAATTTTATACTGTCGCAAATTTTAATTACGCCAGGGATTGCCTTTTCTATAGTAAATTATTCAAAAAATAATTTTATACTGTCGCAAATTTTAATTACGCCAGGGATTGCCTTTTCTATAGTAAATTATTCAAAAAATAATTTTATACTGTCGCAAATTTCAATTTCGCCAGGTAAATTATTCAAAAAATAATTTTATACTGTCGCAAATTTTAATTACGCCAGGGATTGCCTTTTCTATAGTAAATTATTCAAAAAATAATTTTATACTGTCGCAAATTTTAATTACGCCAGGGATTGCCTTTTCTATAGTAAATTATTCAAAAAATAATTTTATACTGTCGCAAATTTTAATTACGCCAGGGATTGCCTTTTCTATAGTAAATTATTCAAAAAATAATTTTATACTGTCGCAAATTTTAATTACGCCAGGGATTGCCTTTTCTATAGTAAATTATTCAAAAAATAATTTTATACTGTCGCAAATTTTAATTACGCCAGGGATTGCCTTTTCTATAGTAAATTATTCAAAAAATAATTTTATACTGTCGCAAATTTTAATTACGCCAGGGATTGCCTTTTCTATAGTAAATTATTCAAAAAATAATTTTATACTGTCGCAAATTTCAATTTCGCCAGGTAAATTATTCAAAAAATAATTTTATACTGTCGCAAATTTTAATTACGCCAGGGATTGCCTTTTCTATAGTAAATTATTCAAAAAATAATTTTATACTGTCGCAAATTTTAATTACGCCAGGGATTGCCTTTTCTATAGTAAATTATTCAAAAAATAATTTTATACTGTCGCAAATTTTAATTACGCCAGGGATTGCCTTTTCTATAGTAAATTATTCAAAAATAATTTTTTACTGTCGCAAATTTCAATTTCGCCAGGTAAATTATTCAAAAAATAATTTTATACTGTCGCAAATTTTAATTACGCCAGGGATTGCCTTTTCTATAGTAAATTATTCAAAAAATAATTTTATACTGTCGCAAATTTTAATTACGCCAGGGATTGCCTTTTCTTTAGTAAATTATTCAAAAAATAATTTTATACTGTCGCAAATTTTAATTACGCCAGGGATTGCCTTTTCTATAGTAAATTATTCAAAAAATAATTTTATACTGTCGCAAATTTTAATTACGCCAGGATTGCCTTTTCTATAGTAAATTATTCAAAAAAATAATTTTATACTGTCGCAAATTCTAATTACGCCAGGGATTGCCTTTTCTATAGTAAATTATTCAAAAAATAATTTTTTACTGTCGCAAATTTCAATTTCGCCAGGTAAATTATTCAAAAAATAATTTTATACTGTCGCAAATTTTAATTACGCCAGGGATTGCCTTTTCTATAGTAAATTATTCAAAAAATAATTTTATACTGTCGCAAATTTTAATTACGCCAGGGATTGCCTTTTCTATAGTAAATTATTCAAAAAATAATTTTATACTGTCGCAAATTTTAATTACGCCAGGGAATTGCCTTTTCTATAGTAAATTATTCAAAAAATAATTTTTTACTGTCGCAAATTTTAAGTACGCCAGGGATTGCCTTTTCTCTAGTAAATTATTCAAAAAATAATTTTATACTGTCGCAAATTTTAATTACGCCAGGGATTGCCTTTTCTATAGTAAATTATTCAAAAAATAATTTTTTACTGTCGCAAATTTTAACTACGCCAGGGATTGCCTTTTCTCTAGTAAATTATTCAAAAAATAATTTTATACTGTCGCAAATTTTAATTACGCCAGGGATTGCCTTTTCTATAGTAAATTATTCAAAAAATAATTTTTTACTGTCGCAAATTTTAACTACGCCAGGGATTGCCTTTTCTCTAGTAAATTATTCAAAAAATAATTTTATACTGTCGCAAATTTTAATTACGCCAGGGATTGCCTTTTCTATAGTAAATTATTCAAAAAATAATTTTATACTGTCGCAAATTCTAATTACGCCAGGGATTGCCTTTTCTATAGTAAATTATTCAAAAAATAATTTTTTACTGTCGCAAATTTCAATTTCGCAAGGTAAATTATTCAAAAAATAATTTTATACTGTCGCAAATTTTAATTACGCCAGGGATTGCCTTTTCTATAGTAAATTATTCAAAAAATAATTTTATACTGTCGCAAATTTTAATTACGCCAGGGATTGCCTTTTCTATAGTAAATTATTCAAAAAATAATTTTATACTGTCGCAAATTTTAATTACGCCAGGGATTGCCTTTTCTATAGTAAATTATTCAAAAAATAATTTTATACTGTCGCAAATTCTAATTACGCCAGGGATTGCCTTTTCTATAGTAAATTATTCAAAAAATAATTTTTTACTGTCGCAAATTTCAATTTCGCCAGGTAAATTATTCAAAAAATAATTTTATACTGTCGCAAATTTTAATTACGCCAGGGATTGCCTTTTCTATAGTAAATTATTCAAAAAATAATTTTATACTGTCGCAAATTTTAATTACGCCAGGGATTGCCTTTTCTATAGTAAATTATTCAAAAAATAATTTTATACTGTCGCAAATTCTAATTACGCCAGGGATTGCCTTTTCTATAGTAAATTATTCAAAAAATAATTTTTTACTGTCGCAAATTTCAATTTCGCCAGGTAAATTATTCAAAAAATAATTTTATACTGTCGCAAATTTTAATTACGCCAGGGATTGCCTTTTCTATAGTAAATTATTCAAAAAATAATTTTATACTGTCGCAAATTTTAATTACGCCAGGGATTGCCTTTTCTATAGTAAATTATTCAAAAAATAATTTTATACTGTCGCAAATTTTAATTACGCCAGGGATTGCCTTTTCTATAGTAAATTATTCAAAAAATAATTTTATACTGTCGCAAATTTTAATTACGCCAGGGATTGCCTTTTCTATAGTAAATTATTCAAAAAATAATTTTATACTGTCGCAAATTCTAATTACGCCAGGGATTGCCTTTTCTATAGTAAATTATTCAAAAAATAATTTTTTACTGTCGCAAATTTTAACTACGCCAGGGATTGCCTTTTCTCTAGTAAATTATTCAAAAAATAATTTTATACTGTCGCAAATTTTAATTACGCCAGGGATTGCCTTTTCTATAGTAAATTATTCAAAAAATAATTTTATACTGTCGCAAATTTTAATTACGCCAGGGATTGCCTTTTCTATAGTAAATTATTCAAAAAATAATTTTTTACTGTCGCAAATTTCAATTTCGCCAGGTAAATTATTCAAAAAATAATTTTATACTGTCGCAAATTTTAATTACGCCAGGGATTGCCTTTTCTATAGTAAATTATTCAAAAAATAATTTTATACTGTCGCAAATTTTAATTACGCCAGGGATTGCCTTTTCTATAGTAAATTATTCAAAAAATAATTTTATACTGTCGCAAATTTTAATTACGCCAGGGATTGCCTTTTCTATAGTAAATTATTCAAAAAATAATTTTATACTGTCGCAAATTTTAATTACGCCAGGGATTGCCTTTTCTATAGTAAATTATTCAAAAAATAATTTTATACTGTCGCAAATTTTAATTACGCCAGGGATTGCCTTTTCTATAGTAAATTATTCAAAAAATAATTTTTTACTGTCGCAAATTTTAACTACGCCAGGGATTGCCTTTTCTCTAGTAAATTATTCAAAAAATAATTTTATACTGTCGCAAATTTTAATTACGCCAGGGATTGCCTTTTCTATAGTAAATTATTCAAAAAATAATTTTATACTGTCGCAAATTTTAATTACGCCAGGGATTGCCTTTTCTATAGCAAATTATTCAAAAAATAATTTTATACTGTCGCAAATTCTAATTACGCCAGGGATTGCCTTTTCTATAGTAAATTATTCAAAAAATAATTTTTTACTGTCGCAAATTTCAATTTCGCCAGGTAAATTATTCAAAAAATAATTTTATACTGTCGCAAATTTTAATTACGCCAGGGATTGCCTTTTCTATAGTAAATTATTCAAAAAATAATTTTATACTGTCGCAAATTCTAATTACGCCAGGGATTGCCTTTTCTATAGTAAATTATTCAAAAAATAATTTTTTACTGTCGCAAATTTCAATTTCGCCAGGTAAATTATTCAAAAAATAATTTTATACTGTCGCAAATTTTAATTACGCCAGGGATTGCCTTTTCTATAGTAAATTATTCAAAAAATAATTTTATACTGTCGCAAATTTTAATTACGCCAGGGATTGCCTTTTCTATAGTAAATTATTCAAAAAATAATTTTATACTGTCGCAAATTTTAATTACGCCAGGGATTGCCTTTTCTATAGTAAATTATTCAAAAAATAATTTTTTACTGTCGCAAATTTTAACTACGCCAGGGATTGCCTTTTCTCTAGTAAATTATTCAAAAAATAATTTTATACTGTCGCAAATTTTAATTACGCCAGGGATTGCCTTTTCTATAGTAAATTATTCAAAAAATAATTTTATACTGTCGCAAATTTTAATTACGCCAGGGATTGCCTTTTCTATAGTAAATTATTCAAAAAATAATTTTATACTGTCGCAAATTTTAATTACGCCAAGGATTGCCTTTTCTATAGTAAATTATTCAAAAAATAATTTTATACTGTCGCAAATTTTAATTACGCCAGGGATTGCCTTTTCTATAGTAAATTATTCAAAAAATAATTTTATAATGTCGCAAATTTTAATTACGCTAGGGATTGCCTTTTCTATAGTAAATTATTCAAAAAATAATTTTATACTGTCGCAAATTTTAATTACGCCAGGGATTGCCTTTTCTATAGTAAATTATTCAAAAAATAATTTTATACTGTCGCAAATTTTAATTACGCCAGGGATTGCCTTTTCTATAGTAAATTATTCAAAAAATAATTTTATACTGTCGCAAATTCTAATTACGCCAGGGATTGCCTTTTCTATAGTAAATTATTCAAAAAATAATTTTTTACTGTCGCAAATTTCAATTACGCCAGGGATTGCCTTTTCTATAGTAAATTATTCAAAAAATAATTTTATACTGTCGCAAATTCTAATTACGCCAGGGATTGCCTTTTCTATAGTAAATTATTCAAAAAATAATTTTTTACTGTCGCAAATTTCAATTTCGCCAGGTAAATTATTCAAAAAATAATTTTATACTGTCGCAAATTTTAATTACGCCAGGGATTGCCTTTTCTATAGTAAATTATTCAAAAAATAATTTTATACTGTCGCAAATTTTAATTACGCCAGGGATTGCCTTTTCTATAGTAAATTATTCAAAAAATAATTTTATACTGTCGCAAATTTTAATTACGCCAGGGATTGCCTTTTCTATAGTAAATTATTCAAAAAATAATTTTATACTGTCGCAAATTTTAATTACGCCAGGGATTGCCTTTTCTATAGTAAATTATTCAAAAAATAATTTTATACTGTCGCAAATTCTAATTACGCCAGGGATTGCCTTTTCTATAGTAAATTATTCAAAAAATAATTTTTTACTGTCGCAAATTTCAATTTCGCCAGGTAAATTATTCAAAAAATAATTTTATACTGTCGCAAATTTTAATTACGCCAGGGATTGCCTTTTCTATAGTAAATTATTCAAAAAATAATTTTATACTGTCGCAAATTTTAATTACGCCAGGGATTGCCTTTTCTATAGTAAATTATTCAAAAAATAATTTTATACTGTCGCAAATTTTAATTAAGCCAGGGATTGCCTTTTCTATAGTAAATTATTCAAAAAATAATTTTTTACTGTCGCAAATTTTAACTACGCCAGGGATTGCCTTTTCTCTAGTAAATTATTCAAAAAATAATTTTATACTGTCGCAAATTTTAATTACGCCAGGGATTGCCTTTTCTATAGTAAATTATTCAAAAAATAATTTTATACTGTCGCAAATTTTAATTACGCCAGGGATTGCCTTTTCTATAGTAAATTATTCAAAAAATAATTTTATACTGTCGCAAATTCTAATTACGCCAGGGATTGCCTTTTCTATAGTAAATTATTCAAAAAATAATTTTTTACTGTCGCAAATTTCAATTTCGCCAGGTAAATTATTCAAAAAATAATTTTATACTGTCGCAAATTTTAATTACGCCAGGGATTGCCTTTTCTATAGTAAATTATTCAAAAAATAATTTTATACTGTCGCAAATTTTAATTACGCCAGGGATTGCCTTTTCTATAGTAAATTATTCAAAAAATAATTTTATACTGTCGCAAATTTTAATTACGCCAGGGATTGCCTTTTCTATAGTAAGTTATTCAAAAAATAATTTTATACTGTCGCAAATTTTAATTACGCCAGGGATTGCCTTTTCTATAGTAAATTATTCAAAAAATAATTTTTTACTGTCGCAAATTTCAATTTCGCCAGGTAAATTATTCAAAAAATAATTTTATACTGTCGCAAATTTTAATTACGCCAGGGATTGCCTTTTCTATAATAAATTATTCAAAAAATAATTTTATACTGTCGCAAATTTTAATTACGCCAGGGATTGCCTTTTCTATAGTAAATTATTCAAAAAATAATTTTATACTGTCGCAAATTTTAATTACGCCAGGGATTGCCTTTTCTATAGTAAATTATTCAAAAAATAATTTTTTACTGTCGCAAATTTTAACTACGCCAGGGAATGCCTTTTCTCTAGTAAATTATTCAAAAAATAATTTTATACTGTCGCAAATTTTAATTACGCCAGGGATTGCCTTTTCTATAGTAAATTATTCAAAAAATAATTTTATACTGTCGCAAATTTTAATTACGCCAGGGATTGCCTTTTCTATAGTAAATTATTCAAAAAATAATTTTATACTGTCGCAAATTCTAATTACGCCAGGGATTGCCTTTTCTATAGTAAATTATTCAAAAAATAATTTTTTACTGTCGCAAATTTCAATTTCGCCAGGTAAATTATTCAAAAAATAATTTTATACTGTCGCAAATTTTAATTACGCCAGGGATTGCCTTTTCTATAGTAAATTATTCAAAAAATAATTTTATACTGTCGCAAATTTTAATTACGCCAGGGATTGCCTTTTCTATAGTAAATTATTCAAAAAATAATTTTATACTGTCGCAAATTTTAATTACGCCAGGGATTGCCTTTTCTATAGTAAATTATTCAAAAAATAATTTTTTACTGTCGCAAATTTTAACTACGCCAGGGGTTGCCTTTTCTCTAGTAAATTATTCAAAAAATAATTTTATACTGTCGCAAATTTTAATTACGCCAGGGATTGCCTTTTCTATAGTAAATTATTCAAAAAATAATTTTATACTGTCGCAAATTTTAATTACGCCAGGGATTGCCTTTTCTATAGTAAATTATTCAAAAAATAATTTTTTACTGTCGCAAATTTTAACTACGCCAGGGATTGCCTTTTCTCTAGTAAATTATTCAAAAAATAATTTTATACTGTCGCAAATTTTAATTACGCCAGGGATTGCCTTTTCTATAGTAAATTATTCAAAAAATAATTTTTTACTGTCGCAAATTTTAATTACGCCAGGGATTGCCTTTTCTATAGTAAATTATTCAAAAAATAATTTTTTACTGTCGCAAATTTTAACTACGCCAGGGATTGCCTTTTCTCTAGTAAATTATTCAAAAAATAATTTTTTACTGTCGCAAATTTTAATTACGCCAGGGATTGCCTTTTCTCTAGTAAAATATTCAAAAAATAATTTTATACTGTCGCAAATTTTAATTACGCCAGGGATTGCCTTTTCTATAGTAAATTATTCAAAAAATAATTTTATACTGTCGCAAATTTTAATTACGCCAGGGATTGCCTTTTCTATAGTAAATTATTCAAAAAATAATTTTTTACTGTCGCAAATTTTACCTACGCCAGGGATTGCCTTTTCTCTAGTAAATTATTCAAAAAATAATTTTATACTGTCGCAAATTTTAATTACGCCAGGGATTGCCTTTTCTATAGTAAATTATTCAAAAAATAATTTTATACTGTCGCAAATTTTAATTACGCCAGGGATTGCCTTTTCTATAGTAAATTATTCAAAAAATAATTTTATACTGTCGCAAATTCTAATTACGCCAGGGATTGCCTTTTCTATAGTAAATTATTCAAAAAATAATTTTATACTGTCGCAAATTTTAATTACGCCAGGGATTGCCTTTTCTATAGTAAATTATTCAAAAAATAATTTTATACTGTCGCAAATTTTAATTACGCCAGGGATTGCCTTTTCTATAGTAAATTATTCAAAAAATAATTTTTTACTGTCGCAAATTTTAACTACGCCAGGGATTGCCTTTTCTCTAGTAAATTATTCAAAAAATAATTTTATACTGTCGCAAATTTTAATTACGCCAGGGATTGCCTTTTCTATAGTAAATTATTCAAAAAATAATTTTATACTGTCGCAAATTTTAATTACGCCAGGGATTGCCTTTTCTATAGTAAATTATTCAAAAAATAATTTTATACAGTCGCAAATTCTAATTACGCCAGGGATTGCCTTTTCTATAGTAAATTATTCAAAAAATATTTTTTTACTGTCGCAAATTTCAATTTCGCCAGGTAAATTATTCAAAAAATAATTTTATACTGTCGCAAATTTTAATTACGCCAGGGATTGCCTTTTCTATAGTAAATTATTCAAAAAATAATTTTATACTGTCGCAAATTTTAATTACGCCAGGGATTGCCTTTTCTATAGTAAATTATTCAAAAAATAATTTTATACTGTCGCAAATTTTAATTACGCCAGGGATTGCCTTTTCTATAGTAAATTAGTCAAAAAATAATTTTTTACTATCGCAAATTTTAACTACGCCAGGGATTGCCTTTTCTCTAGTAAATTATTCAAAAAATAATTTTATACTGTCGCAAATTTTAATTACGCCAGGGATTGCCTTTTCTATAGTAAATTATTCAAAAAATAATTTTATACTGTCGCAAATTTTAATTACGCCAGGGATTGCCTTTTCTATAGTAAATTATTCAAAAAATAATTTTTTACTGTCGCAAATTTTAACTACGCCAGGGATTGCCTTTTCTCTAGTAAATTATTCAAAAAATAATTTTATACTGTCGCAAATTTTAATTACGCCAGGGATTGCCTTTTCTATAGTAAATTATTCAAAAAATAATTTTATACTGTCGCAAATTTTAATTACGCCAGGGATTGCCTTTTCTATAGTAAATTATTCAAAAAATAATTTTATACTGTCGCAAATTCTAATTACGCCAGGGATTGCCTTTTCTATAGTAAATTATTCAAAAAATAATTTTTTACTGTCGCAAATTTCAATTTCGCCAGGTAAATTATTCAAAAAATAATTTTATACTGTCGCAAATTTTAATTACGCCAGGGATTGCCTTTTCTATAGTAAATTATTCAAAAAATAATTTTATACTGTCGCAAATTTTAATTACGCCAGGGATTGCCTTTTCTATAGTAAATTATTCAAAAAATAATTTTATACTGTCGCAAATTTTAATTACGCCAGGGATTGCCTTTTCTATAGTAAATTATTCAAAAAATAATTTTATACTGTCGCAAATTTTAATTACGCCAGGGATTGCCTTTTCTATAGTAAATTATTCAAAAAATAATTTTATACTGTCGCAAATTTTAATTACGCCAGGGATTGCCTTTTCTATAGTAAATTATTCAAAAAATAATTTTATACTGTCGCAAATTTTAATTACGCCAGGGATTGCCTTTTCTATAGTAAATTATTCAAAAAATAATTTTTTACTGTCGCAAATTTTAACTACGCCAGGGATTGCCTTTTCTCTAGTAAATTATTCAAAAAATAATTTTATACTGTCGCAAATTTTAATTACGCCAGGGATTGCCTTTTCTATAGTAAATTATTCAAAAAATTATTTTATACTGTCGCAAATTTTAATTACGCCAGGGATTGCCTTTTCTATAGTAAATTATTCAAAAAATAATTTTTTACTGTCGCAAATTTTAACTACGCCAGGGATTGCCTTTTCTCTAGTAAATTATTCAAAAAATAATTTTATACTGTCGCAAATTTTAATTACGCCAGGGATTGCCTTTTCTATAGTAAATTATTCAAAAAATAATTTTATACTGTCGCAAATTTTAATTACGCCAGGGATTGCTTTTTCTATAGTAAATTATTCAAAAAATAATTTTATACTGTCGCAAATTCTAATTACGCCAGGGATTGCCTTTTCTATAGTAAATTATTCAAAAAATAATTTTTTACTGTCGCAAATTTCAATTTCGCCAGGTAAATTATTCAAAAAATAATTTTATACTGTCGCAAATTTTAATTACGCCAGGGATTGCCTTTTCTATAGTAAATTATTCAAAAAATAATTTTATACTGTCGCAAATTTTAATTACGCCAGGGATTGCCTTTTCTATAGTAAATTATTCAAAAAATAATTTTATACTGTCGCAAATTTTAATTACGCCAGGGATTGCCTTTTCTATAGTAAATTAGTCAAAAAATAATTTTTTACTATCGCAAATTTTAACTACGCCAGGGATTGCCTTTTCTCTAGTAAATTATTCAAAAAATAATTTTATACTGTCGCAAATTTTAATTACGCCAGGGATTGCCTTTTCTATAGTAAATTATTCAAAAAATAAGTTTATACTGTCGCAAATTTTAATTACGCCAGGGATTGCCTTTTCTATAGTAAATTATTCAAAAAATAATTTTTTACTGTCGCAAATTTTAACTACGCCAGGGATTGCCTTTTCTCTAGTAAATTATTCAAAAAATAATTTTATACTGTCGCAAATTTTAATTACGCCAGGGATTGCCTTTTCTATAGTAAATTATTCAAAAAATAATTTTATACTGTCGCAAATTTTAATTACGCCAGGGATTGCCTTTTCTATAGTAAATTATTCAAAAAATAATTTTATACTGTCGCAAATTCTAATTACGCCAGGGATTGCCTTTTCTATAGTAAATTATTCAAAAAATAATTTTTTACTGTCGCAAATTTCAATTTCGCCAGGTTAAATTATTCAAAAAATAATTTTATACTGTCGCAAATTTTAATTACGCCAGGGATTGCCTTTTCTATAGTAAATTTATTCAAAAAATAATTTTATACTGTCGCAAATTTTAATTACGCCAGGGATTGCCTTTTCTATAGTAAATTATTCAAAAAATAATTTTATACTGTCGCAAATTTTCAATTACGCCAGGGATTGCCTTTTCTATAGTAAATTATTCAAAAAATAATTTTATACTGTCGCAAATTTTAAATTACGCCAGGGATTGCCTTTTCTATAGTAAATTATTCAAAAAATAATTTTATACTGTCGCAAATTCTAATTACGCCAGGGATTGCCTTTTCTATAGTAAATTATTCAAAAAATAATTTTTTACTGTCGCAAATTTTCAATCTTCGCCAGGTAAATTATTCAAAAAATAATTTTATACTGTCGCAAATTTTAATTACGCCAGGGATTGCCTTTTCTATAGTAAATATTTCAAAAAATAATTTATATACTGTCGCAAATTTTAATTACGCCAGGGATTGCCTTTTCTATAGTAAATTTATTCAAAAATTAATTTATACTGTCGCAAATTTTAATTAAGCCAGGGATTGCCTTTTCTATAGTAAAATTATTCAATAAAATAATTTTTTACTTGTCGCAAATTTTAACTACGCCAGGGATTGCCTTTTCTCTAGTAAATTATTCAAAAAATAATGTTATACTGTCGCAAATTTTAATTACGCCAGGATTGCCTTTTCTATAGTAAATTATTCAAAAATAATTTTATACTGTCGCAAATTTTAATTACGCCAGGGATTGCCTTTTTCTATAGTAAATTATTCAAAAAATAATTTATATACTGTCGCAAATTCTAAATTACGCCAGGGATTGCCTTTTTCCTATAGTAAATTATTCAAAAAATAATTTTTTTACTGTCGCAAATTTCAATTTCGCCAGGTAAATTAAATACTGTCGCAAATTTTAATTACGCCAGGGATTGCCTTTTCTATAGTAAATTATTCAAAAAATAATTTTATACTGTCGCAAATTTTAATTACGCCAGGGATTGCCTTTTCTATAGTAAATTATTCAAAAAATAATTTTATACTGTCGCAAATTTTAATTACGCCAGGGATTGCCTTTTCTATAGTAAGTTATTCAAAAAATAATTTTATACTGTCGCAAATTTTAATTACGCCAGGGATTGCCTTTTCTATAGTAAATATTCAAAAATAATTTTTTACTGTCGCAAATTTCAATTTCGCCAGGTAAATTATTCAAAAAATAATTTTATACTGTCGCAAATTTTAATTACGCCAGGGATTGCCTTTTCTATAATAAAATTATTCAAAAAATAATTTTATACTGTCGCAAATTTTAATTACGCCAGGGATTGCCTTTTCTATAGTAAATTATTCAAAAAATAATTTTATACTGTCGCAAATTTTAATTACGCCAGGGATTGCCTTTTCTATAGTAAATTATTCAAAAAATAATTTTTTACTGTCGCAAATTTTAACTACGCCAGGGAATGCCTTTTCTCTAGTAAATTATTCAAAAAATAATTTTATACTGTCGCAAATTTTAATTACGCCAGGGATTGCCTTTCTATAGTAAATTATTCAAAAAATAATTTTATACTGTCGCAAATTTTAATTACGCCAGGGATTGCCTTTTCTATAGTAAATTATTCAAAAAAATAATTTTATACTGTCGCAAATTCTAATTACGCCAGGGATTGCCTTTTCTATAGTAAATTATTCAAAAAATAATTTTTTACTGTCGCAAATTTCAATTTCGCCAGGTAAATTATTCAAAAGATAATTTTATACTGTCGCAAATTTTAATTACGCCAGGGATTGCCTCTTCTATAGTAAATTATTCAAAAAATAATTTTATACTGTCGCAATTTTAATTACGCCAGGGATTGCCTTTTCTATAGTAAATTATTCAAAAAATAAGTTTTTACTGTCGCAAATTTTAACTACGCCAGGGATTGCCTTTTCTCTAGTAAATTATTCAAAAAATAATTTTTTACTGTCGCAAATTTTAATTACGCAGGGATTGCCTTTTCTATAGTAAATTATTCAAAAAATAATTTTTTACTGTCGCAAATTTTAATTACGCCAGGGATTGCCTTTTCTATAGTAAATTATTCAAAAAATAATTTTTTACTGTCGCAAATTTTAACTACGCCAGGGATTGCCTTTTCTCTAGTAAATTATTCAAAAAATAATTTTTTACTGTCGCAAATTTTAATTACGCCAGGGATTGCCTTTTCTCTAGTAAATATTCAAAAAAATAATTTTATACTGTCGCAAATTTTAATTACGCCAGGGATTGCCTTTTCTATAGTAAATTATTCAAAAAATAATTTTATACTGTCGCAAATTTTAATTACGCCAGGGATTGCCTTTTCATATAGTAAATTATTCAAAAAATAATTTTTTACTGTCGCAAATTTTAACTACGCCAGGGATTGCCTTTTCTCTAGTAAATTATTCAAAAATAATTTTATACTGTCGCAAATTTTAATTACGCCAGGGATTGCCTTTTCTATAGTAAATTATTCAAAAAATAATTTTTTACTGTCGCAAATTTTAATTACGCCAGGGATTGCCTTTTCTATAGTAAATTATTCAAAAAATAATTTTTTACTGTCGCAAATTTTAACTACGCCAGGGATTGCCTTTTCTCTCTCTATTAAATTATTCAAAAAATAATTTTATACTGTCGCAAATTTTAATTACGCCAGGGATTGCCTTTTCTATAGTAAATTATTCAAAAAATAATTTTTTACTGTCGCAAATTTCAATTTCGCCAGGTAAATTATTCAAAAAATAATTTTATACTGTCGCAAATTTTAATTACGCCAGGGATTGCCTTTTCTATAGTAAATTATTCAAAAAATAATTTTATACTGTCGCAAATTTTAATTACGCCAGGGATTGCCTTTTCTATAGTAAATTATTCAAAAAATAATTTTTTACTGTCGCAAATTTCAATTTCGCCAGGTAAATTATTCAAAAAATAATTTTATACTGTCGCAAATTTTAATTACGCCAGGGATTGCCTTTTCTATAGTAAATTATTCAAAAAATAATTTTATACTGTCGCAAATTTTAATTACGCCAGGGATTGCCTTTTCTATAGTAAATTATTCAAAAAATAATTTTATACTGTCGCAAATTTTAATTACGCCAGGGATTGCCTTTTCTATAGTAAATTATTCAAAAAATAATTTTTTACTGTCGCAAATTTTAACTACGCCAGGGATTGCCTTTTCTCTAGTAAATTATTCAAAAAATAATTTTATACTGTCGCAAATTTTAATTACGCCAGGGATTGCCTTTTCTATAGTAAATTATTCAAAAAATAATTTTATACTGTCGCAAATTTTAATTACGCCAGGGATTGCTTTTTCTATAGTAAATTATTCAAAAAATAATTTTATACTGTCGCAAATTCTAATTACGCCAGGGATTGCCTTTTCTATAGTAAATTATTCAAAAAATAATTTTTTACTGTCGCAAATTTCAATTTCGCCAGGTAAATTATTCAAAAAATAATTTTATACTGTCGCAAATTTTAATTACGCCAGGGATTGCCTTTTCTATAGTAAATTATTCAAAAAATAATTTTATACTGTCGCAAATTTTAATTACGCCAGGGATTGCCTTTTCTATAGTAAATTATTCAAAAAATAATTTTATACTGTCGCAAATTTTAACTACGCCAGGGATTGCCTTTTCTATAGTAAATTAGTCAAAAAATAATTTTTTACTATCGCAAATTTTAACTACGCCAGGGATTGCCTTTTCTCTAGTAAATTATTCAAAAAATAATTTTATACTGTCGCAAATTTTAATTACGCCAGGGATTGCCTTTTCTATAGTAAATTATTCAAAAAATAATTTTATACTGTCGCAAATTTTAATTACGCCAGGGATTGCCTTTTCTATAGTAAATTATTCAAAAAATAATTTTTTACTGTCGCAAATTTTAACTACGCCAGGGATTGCCTTTTCTCTAGTAAATTATTCAAAAAATAATTTTTTACTGTCGCAAATTTTAACTACGCCAGGGATTGCCTTTTCTATAGTAAATTATTCAAAAAATAATTTTATACTGTCGCAAATTTTAATTACGCCAGGGATTGCCTTTTCTATAGTAAATTATTCAAAAAATAATTTTATATTGTCGCAAATTTTAATTACGCCAGCGATTGCCTTTTCTCTAGTAAATTATTCAAAAAATAATTTTTTACTGTCGCAAATTTTAACTACGCCAGGGATTGCCTTTTCTCTAGTAAATTATTCAAAAAATAATTTTATACTGTCGCAAATTTTAATTACGCCAGGGATTGCCTTTTCTATAGTAAATTATTCAAAAAATAATTTTATACTGTCGCAAATTTTAATTACGCCAGGGATTGCCTTTTCTATAGTAAATTATTCAAAAAATAATTTTTTACTGTCGCAAATTTTAACTACGCCAGGGATTGCCTTTTCTCTAGTAAATTATTCAAAAAATAATTTTATACTGTCGCAAATTTTAATTACATCAGGGATTGCCTTTTCTATAGTAAATTATTCAAAAAATAATTTTATACTGTCGCAAATTTTAATTACGCCAGGGATTGCCTTTTCTATAGTAAATTATTCAAAAAATAATTTTATACTGTCGCAAATTCTAATTACGCCAGGGATTGCCTTTTCTATAGTAAATTATTCAAAAAATAATTTTTTACTGTCGCAAATTTCAATTTCGCCAGGAAAATAATTCAAAAAATAATTTTATACTGTCGCAAATTTTAATTACGCCAGGGATTGCCTTTTCTATAGTAAATTATTCAAAAAATAATTTTATACTGTCGCAAATTTTAATTACGCCAGGGTTTGCCTTTTCTATAGTAAATTATTCAAAAAATAATTTTATACTGTCGCAAATTTTAATTACGCCAGGGATTGCCTTTTCTATAGTAAATTATTCAAAAAATAATTTTTTACTGTCGCAAATTTTAACTACGCCAGGGATTGCCTTTTCTCTAGTAAATTATTCAAAAAATAATTTTATACTGTCGCAAATTTTAATTACGCCAGGGATTGCCTTTTCTATAGTAAATTATTCAAAAAATAATTTTATACTGTCGCAAATTTTAATTACGCCAGGGATTGCCTTTTCTATAGTAAATTATTCAAAAAATAATTTTATACTGTCGCAAATTCTAATTACGCCAGGGATTG
>CAWVNZ010002945.1:0-105682 GCA_963930735.1 Dioctria linearis
CACAAATTTTAATTGCGCCAGGGATTGCCTTTTCTATAGTAAATTATTCAAAAACTAATTTTATACTGTCGCAAATTTTAAATATCCCAGGGGATTGCCTTTTCTATAGTAAATTATTCAAAAAATAATTTTCAACTGTCACAAATTTTAATTGCGCCAGGGATTGACTTTTCTATAGTAAATTATTCAAAAAATAATTTTATACTGTCACAAATTTTAATTGCGCCAGGGATTGACTTTTCTATAGTAAATTATTCAAAAACTAATTTTATACTGTCGCAAATTTTAATTACGCAGGGATTGCCTTTTCTATAGTAAATTATTCAAAAACTAATTTTCAACTGTCACAAATTTTAAATATCCCAGGGATTGACTTTTCTATAGTAAATTATTCAAAAACTAATTTTATACTGTCGCAAATTTTAATATCCCAGGGGATTGCCTTTTCTATAGTAAATTATTCAAAAACTAATTTTATACTGTCACAAATTTTAAATATCACAGGGATTGCCTTTTCTATAGTAAATTATTCAAAAAATAATTTTCAACTGTCACAAATTTTAATTGCGCCAGGGGATTGACTTTTCTATAGTAAATTATTCAAAAACTAATTTTATACTGTCGCAAATTTTAAATATCCCAGGGATTGCCTTTTCTATAGTAAATTATTCAAAAATAATTTTATACTGTCACAATTTTAATTTGCGCCAGGGATTGACTTTTCTATAGTAAATTATTCAAAAACTAATTTTATACTGTCGCAAATTTTAAATATCCCAGGGATTGCCTTTTCTATAGTAAATTATTCAAAAAATAATTTTCAACTGTCACAAATTTTAATTGCGCCAGGGATTGCCTTTTCTATAGTAAATTATTCAAAAACTAATTTTATACTGTCGCAAATTTTAAATATCCCAGGGATTGCCTTTTCTATAGTAAATTATTCAAAAATAATTTCAACTGTCACAAATTTTAATTGCGCCAGGGGATTGACTTTTCTATAGTAATATTATTCAAAAACTAATTTTATACTGTCACAAATTTTAATTGCGCCAGGGATTGACTTTTCTATAGTAAATTATTCAAAAACTAATTTTATACTGTCGCAAATTTTAATATCCCAGGGGATTTGCCTTTTCTATAGTAAATTATTCAAAAAATAATTTTCAAACTGGTCACAAATTTTAATTGCGCCAGGGATTGACTTTTCTATAGTAAATTTTTCAAAAACTAATTTTATACTGTCCGCAAATTTTAAATATCCCAGGGATTGACTTTTCTATAGTAAATTATTCAAAAACTAATTTTATACTGTCGCAAATTTTAAATATCCCAGGGATTGCCTTTTCTATAGTAAATTATTCAAAAACTAATTTTATACTTGTCGCAAATTTTAAATATCCCAGGGATTTGCCTTTTCTATAGTAAATTATTCAAAAAATAATTTTATACTGTCGCAAATTTTAAATATCCCAGGGGATTGCCTTTTCTATAGTAAATTATTCAAAAAATAATTTTCAACTGTCACAAATTTTAATTGCGCCAGGGATTTGCCTTTTCTATAGTACAATTATTCAAAAACTAATTTTATACGTGTCACAAATTTTAAATATCCCAGGGATTGCCTTTTCTATAGTAAATTATTCAAAAAATAATTTTCAACTGTCACAAATTTTAATTGCGATATTTAAAATTTGCGACAGTATAAAATTAGTTTTTGAATAATTTACTATAGAAAAGTCAATCCCTGGCGCAATTAAAATTTTGTGACAGTATAAAATTATTTTTTGAATAATTTACTATAGAAAAGGCAATCCCTGGCGTAATTAAAATTTGCGACAGTATAAAATTAGTTTTTGAATAATTTACTATAGAAAAGTCAATCCCTGGCGCAATTAAAATTTGTGACAGTTGAAAATTATTTTTTGAATAATTTACTATAGAAAAGGCAATCCCTGGCGTAATTAAAATTTGTGACAGTATAAAATTATTTTTTGAATAATTTACTATAGAAAAGGCAATCCCTGGGATATTTAAAATTTGCGACAGTATAAAATTAGTTTTTGAATAATTTACTATAGAAAAGTCAATCCCTGGCGTAATTAAAATTTGTGACAGTATAAAATTAGTTTTTTGAAAAATTTACTATAGAAAAGGCAATCCCTGGCGCAATTAAAATTTGTGACAGTATAAAATTAGTTTTTGAATAATTTACTATAGAAAAGTCAATCCCTGGCGTAATTAAAATTTGTGACAGTATAAAATTAGTTTTTGAAAAATTTACTATAGAAAAGTCAATCCCTGGCGCAATTAAAAATTTGTGACAGTTGAAAATTATTTTTTGAATAATTTACTATAGAAAAGGCAATCCCTGGCGTAATTAAAATTTGCGACAGTATAAAATTATTTTTTGAAAAATTTACTATAGAAAAGGCAATCCCTGGCGCAATTAAAATTTGCGACAGTATAAAATTAGTTTTTGAAAAATTTACTATAGAAAAGTCAATCCCTGGCGCAATTAAAATTTGTGACAGTTGAAAATTATTTTTTGAATAATTTACTATAGAAAAGGCAATCCCTGGCGTAATTAAAATTTGTGACAGTATAAAATTAGTTTTTTGAATAATTTACTATAGAAAAGTCAATCCCTGGCGTAATTAAAAATTTGTGACAGTTGAAAATTAGTTTTTTGAATAATTTACTATAGAAAAGGCAATCCCTGGCGCAATTAAAATTTGTGACAGTTGAAAATTATTTTTTGAATAATTTACTATAGAAAAGTCAATCCCTGGGATATTTAAAATTTGCGACAGTATAAAATTATTTTTTGAATAATTTACTATAGAAAAGGCAATCCCTGGGATATTTAAAATTTGCGACAGTATAAAATTAGTTTTTGAATAATTTACTATAGAAAAGTCAATCCCTGGCGCAATTAAAATTTGTGACAGTATAAAATTAGTTTTTGAATAATTTACTATAGAAAAGTCAATCCCTGGGATATTTAAAATTTGCGACAGTATAAAATTAGTTTTTGAATAATTTACTATAGAAAAGTCAATCTCTGGCGCAATTAAAATTTGTGACAGTTGAAAATTATTTTTTGAATAATTTACTATAGAAAAGTCAATCCCTGGCGCAATTAAAATTTGTGACAGTTGAAAATTATGTTTTTGAATAATTTACTATAGAAAAGGGCAATCCCTGGGATATTTAAAATTTGTGACAGTATAAAATTAGTTTTTGAATAATTTACTATAGAAAAGTCAATCCCTTGGGGATATTTAAAATTTGTGACAGTTGAAAATTAGTTTTTGAATAATTTACTATAGAAAAGTCAATCCCTGGCGCAATTAAAATTTGTGACAGTTGAAAATTAATTTTGAATAATTTACTATAGAAAAGTCAATCCCTGGCGCAATTAAAATTTGTGACAGTATAAAATTATTTTTTGAATAATTTACTATAGAAAAGTCAATCCCTGGCGCAATTAAAATTTGTGACAGTTGAAAATTATTTTTTGAATAATTTACTATAGAAAAGGCAATCCCTGGGATATTTAAAATTTGTGGACAGTATAAAATTAGTTTTTGAATAATTTACTATAGAAAAGTCAATCCCTGGGATATTTAAAATTTGTGACAGTATAAAATTAGTTTTTGAATAATTTACTATAGAAAAGTCAATCCCTGGGATATTTAAAATTTGTGACAGTTGAAAATTATTTTTGTGAATAATTTACTATAGAAAAGTCAATCCCTGGCGTAATTAAAATTTGTGACAGTATAAAATTAGTTTTTGAAAAATTTACTATAGAAAAGGCAATCCCTGGCGCAATTAAAATTTGTGACAGTATAAAATTAGTTTTTGAAAAATTTACTATAGAAAAGGCAATCCCTGGCGCAATTAAAATTTGTGACAGTTGAAAATTATTTTTTGAATAATTTACTATAGAAAGAGGCAATCCCTGGGATATTTAAAATTTGCGACAGTATAAAATTAGTTTTTGAATAATTTACTATAGAAAAGTCAATCCCTGGCGCAATTAAAATTTGTGACAGTATAAAATTATTTTTTGAATAATTTACTATAGAAAAGTCAATCCCTGGCGCAATTAAAATTTGTGACAGTTTGAAAATTATTTTTTGAAAAATTTACTATAGGAAAAGGCAATCCCTGGGATATTTAAAATTTGCGACAGTATAAAATTAGTTTTTGAATAATTTACTATAGAAAAGGTCAATCCCTGGCGTAATTAAAATTTGCGACAGTATAAAATTATTTTTTGAATAATTTACTATAGAAAAGGCAATCCCTGGGATATTTAAAATTTGCGACAGTATAAAATTAGTTTTTTGAATAATTTACTATAGAAAAGGCAATCCCTGGGATATTTAAAATTTGCGACAGTATAAAATTAGTTTTTGAATAATTTACTATAGAAGAAGGCAATCCCTGGGATATTTAAAATTTGTGACAGTATAAAATTATTTTTTGAATAATTTACTATAGAAAAGTCAATCCCTGGCGCAATTAAAATTTGTGACAGTTGAAAATTATTTTTTGAAAAATTTACTATAGAAAAGGCAATCCCCTGGCGCACATAAAATTTGTGACAGTATAAAAATTAGTTTTTGAATAATTTACTATAGAAAAGTCAATCCCTGGGATATTTAAAATTTGTGACAGTATAAAATTAGTTTTTGAAAAATTTACTATAGAAAAGGCAATCCCTGGCGCACATAAAATTTGTGACAGTATAAAATTAGTTTTTTGAATAATTTACTATAGAAAAGTCAATCCCTGGGATATTTAAAATTTGTGACAGTATAAAATTAGTTTTTGAAAAATTTACTATAGAAAAGTCAATCCCTGGCGCAATTAAAATTTGTGACAGTATAAAATTATTTTTTGAATAATTTACTATAGAAAAGTCAATCCCTGGCGCAATTAAAATTTGTGACAGTTGAAAATTATTTTTTGAATAATTTACTATAGAAAAGGCAATCCCTGGGATATTTAAAATTTGCGACAGTATAAAATTAGTTTTTGAATAATTTACTATAGAAAAGTCAATCCCTGGCGCAATTAAAATTTGTGACAGTATAAAATTATTTTTTGAATAATTTACTATAGAAAAGTCAATCCCTGGCGCAATTAAAATTTGTGACAGTTGAAAATTATTTTTTGAAAAATTTACTATAGAAAAGGGCAATCCCTGGCGTAATTAAAATTGTGCGACAGTATAAAATTATTTTTTGAATAATTTACTATAGAAAAGTCAATCCCTGGGATATTTAAAATTTGTGACAGTTGAAAATTATTTTTTGAATAATTTACTATAGAAAAGTCAATCCCTGGCGTAATTAAAATTTGTGACAGTATAAAATTAGTTTTTGAATAATTTACTATAGAAAAGTCAATCCCTGGCGTAATTAAAATTTGTGACAGTATAAAATTAGTTTTTGAAAAATTTACTATAGAAAAGGCAATCCCTGGCGCAATTAAAATTTGCGACAGTATAAAATTATTTTTTGAATAATTTACTATAGAAAAGGCAATCCCTGGGATATTTAAAATTTGCGACAGTATAAAATTAGTTTTTGAATAATTTACTATAGAAAAGGCAATCCCTGGGATATTTAAAATTTGCGACAGTATAAAATTAGTTTTTGAATAATTTACTATAGAAAAGGCAATCCCTGGGATATTTAAAATTTGCGACAGTATAAAATTAGTTTTTGAATAATTTACTATAGAAAAGGCAATCCCTGGGATATTTAAAATTTGTGACAGTATAAAATTATTTTTTGAATAATTTACTATAGAAAAGTCAATCCCTGGCGCAATTAAAATTTGTGACAGTTGAAAATTATTTTTTGAAAAATTTACTATAGAAAAGGCAATCCCTGGCGCACATAAAATTTGTGACAGTATAAAATTAGTTTTTGAATAATTTACTATAGAAAAGTCAATCCCTGGGATATTTAAAATTTGTGACAGTATAAAATTAGTTTTTTGAAAAATTTACTATAGAAAAGGCAATCCCTGGCGCACATAAAATTTGTGACAGTATAAAATTAGTTTTTGAATAATTTACTATAGAAAAGTCAATCCCTGGGATATTTAAAATTTGTGACAGTATAAAATTAGTTTTTGAAAAATTTACTATAGAAAAGTCAATCCCTGGCGCAATTAAAATTTGTGACAGTATAAAATTATTTTTTGAATAATTTACTATAGAAAAGTCAATCCTGGCGCAATTAAATTTGTGACAGTTTGAAAATTATTTTTTGAATAATTTACTATAGAAAAGGCAATCCCTGGGATATTTAAAATTTGCGACAGTATAAAATTAGTTTTTTGAATAATTTACTATAGAAAAGTCAATCCCTGTGCGCAATTAAAATTTGTGACAGTATAAAATTATTTTTTGAATAATTTACTATAGAAAAGTCAATCCCTGGCGCAATTAAAATTTGTGACAGTTGAAAATTATTTTTTGAAAAATTTACTATAGAAAAGGCAATCCCTGGCGTAATTAAAATTTGCGACAGTATATAAATTATTTTTTGAATAATTTACTATAGAAAAGTCAATCCCTGGGATATTTAAAATTTGTGACAGTTTGAAAATTATTTTTTGAATAATTTACTATAGAAAAGTCAATCCCTGGCGTAATTAAAATTTGTGACAGTATAAAATTAGTTTTTGGAATAATTTACTATAGAAAAGTCAATCCCTGGCGTAATTAAAATTTGTGACAGTATAAAATTAGTTTTTGAAAAATTTACTATAGAAAAGGCAATCCCTGGCGCAATTAAAATTTGCGACAGTATAAAATTATTTTTTGAATAAATTTACTATAGAAAAGGCAATCCCTGGGATATTTAAAATTTGCGGACAGTGTATAAAATTAGTTTTTGAATAATTTACTTATAGGAAAAGGCAATCCCTGGGATATTTAAAATTTGCGACAGTATAAAATTAGTTTTTGAATAATTTACTATAGAAAAGGCAATCCCTGGGATATTTAAAATTTGTGACAGTATAAAATTAGTTTTTGAATATTTTACTATAGAAAAGTCAATCCCTGGCGCAATTAAAATTTGTGACAGTATAAAATTATTTTTTGAATAATTACTATAGAAAAGTCAATCCCTGGCGCAATTAAAATTTGTGACAGTTGAAAATTATTTTTTGAATAAGTTTACTATAGAAAAGGCAATTCCCTGGGATATTTAAAATTTGGCGACAGTATAAAATTAGTTTTTTGAATAATTTACTATAGAAAAGTCAATCCCTGGCGCTATTAAAATTTGTGACAGTATAAAATTATTTTTGAAAAATTTACTATAGAAAAGGCAATCCCTGGCGTAATTAAAATTTGCGACAGTATAAAATTAGTTTTTGAATAATTTACTATAGAAAAGTCAATCCCTGGCGCAATTAAAATTTGTGACAGTATAGAAATTATTTTTTGAATAATTTACTATAGAAAAGTCAATCCCTGGCGCAATTAAAATTTGTGACAGTTGAAAATTATTTTTTGAAAAATTTACTATAGAAAAGGCAATCCCTGGCGTAATTAAAATTTGCGACAGTATAAAATTAGTTTTTGAATAATTTACTATAGAAAAGTCAATCCCTGGCGCAATTAAAATTTGTGACAGTATAAAATTATTTTTTGAATAATTTACTATAGAAAGAGTCAATCCCTGGCGCAATTAAAATTTGTGACAGTATAAAATTATTTTTTGAATAATTTACTATAGAAAAAGTCAATCCCTGGCGCAATTAAAATTTGTGACAGTTGAAAATTATTTTTTGAATAATTTACTATAGAAAAGGGCAATCCCTGTGGATATTTAAAATTTGCGACAGTATAAAATTAGTTTTTGAATAATTTACTATAGAAAAGTCAATCCCTGGGATATTTAAAATTTGCGACAGTATAAAATTAGTTTTTGAATAATTTACTATAGAAAAGTCAATCCCTGGCGCAATTAAAATTTGTGACAGTTGAAAATTATTTTTTTGAAAAATTTACTATAGAAAAGGCAATCCCTGGGGATATTTAAAATTTGCGAGTCAGTATAAAATTAGTTTTTGAATAATTTACTATAGAAAAGGCAATCCCTGGCGTAATTAAAATTTGCGACAGTATAAAATTAGTTTTTGAATTAATTTACTATAGAAAAGTCAATCCCTGGCGCAATTAAAATTTGTGACAGTATAAAATTATTTTTTGAATAATTTTACTATAGAAAGAGTCAATCCCTGGCGCAAATTAAAATTTGTGACAGTTTGAAAATTATTTTTTTGAATAATTTACTATAGAAAAGGCAATCCCTGGGATATTTAAAATTTGCGACAGTATAAAATTAGTTTTTGAATAATTTACTATAGAAAAGTCAATCCCTGGGCGCAATTAAAATTTGTGACAGTATAAAATTATTTTTTTGAATAATTTACTATAGAAAAGGGCAATCCCTGGCGTAATTAAAATTTGCGACAGTATAAAATTAGTTTTTGAATAATTTACTATAGAAAAGTCAATCCCTGGCGCAATTAAAATTTGTGACAGTATAAAATTATTTTTTGAATAATTTACTATAGAAAAGGCAATCCCTGGGATATTTAAAATTTGCGACAGTATAAAATTAGTTTTTGAATAATTTACTATAGAAAAGTCAATCCCTGGCGCAATTAAAATTTGCGACAGTGATAAATTAGTTTTTGAATAATTTTACTATAGAAAAGTCAATCCCTGGCGTAATTAAAATTTTGTGACAGTATAAAATGTAGTTTTTTGAAAAATTTACTATAGAAAAGGCAATCCCTGGCGCAATTAAAATTTGTGACAGTATATAAATTATTTTTTGAATAATTTACTATAGAAAAGGGCAATCCCTGGGATATTTAAAATTTGCGACAGTATAAAATTAGTTTTTGAATTAATTTACTATAGAAAAGGTCAATCCCTGGCGTAATTAAAATTTGTGGACAGTATAAAATTAGTTTTTGAAAAATTTACTATAGGAAAAGTCAATCCCTGGCGCAATTAAAATTTGTGACAGTTGAAAATTATTTTTTGAATTAATTTACTATTGAAAAGGCAATCCCTGGGGATATTTAAAATTTGCGACAGTATAAAATTAGTTTTTGAATAATTTACTATAGAAAAAGTCAATCCCTGGGGATATTTAAAATTTGCGACAGTATAAAATTAGTTTTTGAATAATTTACTATAGAAAAGTCAATCCCTGGGCGCAATTAAAATTTGTGACAGTTGAAAATTATTTTTTGAAAAATTTACTATAGAAAAGGCAATCCCTGGGATATTTAAAATTTGTGGACAGTTGAAAATTATTTTTTTGAATAATTTACTATAGAAAAGGGCAATCCCTGGCGTAATTAAAATTTTGCGACAGTATAAAATTATTTTTTGGAAAAATTTACTATTAGAAAGAGGGCAATCCCTGGCGTAATTAAAATTTGTGACAGTATAAAATTAGTTTTTTGAATAATTTACTATAGAAAAGGCAATCCCTGGCGTAATTAAAATTTGGCGGACAGGTATAAAATTATTTTTTTGAATAATTTACTATAGAAAAGGCAATCCCTGGGCGTAATTAAAATTTGCGACAGTATAAAATTATTTTTTGAATAATTTACTATAGAAAAGGCAATCCCTGGGATATTTAAAATTTGCGACAGTATAAAATTAGTTTTTGAATAAGTTTACTATAGCAAAGGCAATCCCTGGCGCAATTAAAATTTGCGACAGTATAAAATTATTTTTTGAATAATTTACTATAGAAAAGGCAATCCCTGGGATATTTAAAATTTGCGACAGTATATAAAATTAGTTTTTGAATAATTTACTATAGAAAAGTCAATCCCTGGCGCAATTAAAATTTGTGACAGTATAAAATTATTTTTTGAATAATTTACTATAGACAAAGTCAATCCCTGGCGCAATTAAAATTTGTGACAGTTGAAAAATTATTTTTTGAATAATTTACTATAGAAAAGGCAATCCCTGGGATATTTAAAATTTGCGACAGTATAAAATTAGTTTTTTGAATAATTTACTATAGAAAAGTCAATCCCTGGGGATATTTAAAATTTGCGACAGTATAAAATTAGTTTTTGAATAATTTACTATAGAAAAGTCAATCCCTGGCGCAATTAAAATTTGTGACAGTTGAAAATTAGTTTTTGAATAATTTACTATAGAAAAGTCAATCCCTGGCGCAATTAAAATTTGTGACAGTATAAAATAATTTTATACTGGTCACAAATTTTAATTGGCGCCAGTGGATTGACTTTTCTATAGTAAATTATTCAAAAACTAATTTTCAACTGTCACAAATTTTAATTGCGCCAGGGGATTGACTTTTCTATAGTAAATTATTCAAAAACTAATTTTATACTGTCGCAAATTTTAAATATCCCAGGGGATTGACTTTTTCTATAGTAAATTATTCAAAAACTAATTTTATACTGTCGCAAATTTTAAATATCCCAGGGATTGCCTTTTCTATAGTAAATTATTCAAAAAATAATTTTCAACTGTCACAAATTTTTAATTGCGCCAGGGATTGACTTTTCTATAGTAAATTATTCAAAAAATAATTTTATACTGTCACAAATTTTAATTGCGCCAGGGATTGACTTTTCTATAGTAAATTATTCAAAAACTAATTTTATACTGTCGCAAATTTTAAATATCCCAGGGATTGCCTTTTCTATAGTAAAGTTATTCAAAAAATAATTTTATACTGTCGCAAATTTTAATTGCGCCAGGGATTGCCTTTGGCTATAGTAAATTATTCAAAAACTAATTTTATACTGTCGCAAATTTTTAAATATCCCAGGGATTGCCTTTTCTATAGTAAATTATTCAAAAAATATATTTATACTGTCGCAAATTTTAATTACGCCAGGGATTGCCTTTTCTATAGTAAATTATTCAAAAAATAATTTTATACTGTCGCAAATTTTAATTACGCCAGGGATTGCCTTTTCTATAGTAAATTATTCAAAAACTAATTTTATACTGTCACAAATTTTAATTACGCCAGGGATTGCCTTTCTATAGTAAATTTTTCAAAAAATAATTTTATACTGTCGCAAATTTTAATTACGCCAGGGATTGCCTTTTCTATAGTAAATTATTCAAAAAATAATTTTCAACTGTCACAAATTTTAAATATCCCAGGGATTGCCTTTTCTATAGTAAATTTTTCAAAAAATAATTTTCAACTGTCACAAATTTTAATTGCGCCAGGGGATTGACTTTTCTATAGTAAATTATTCAAAAACTAATTTTATACTGTCGCAAATTTTAAATATCCCAGGGATTGACTTTTCTATAGTAAATTATTCAAAAACTAATTTTATACTGTCGCAAATTTTAAATATCCCAGGGATTGCCTTTTCTATAGTAAATTATTCAAAAAATAATTTTCAACTGTCACAAATTTTAATTGCGCCAGGGATTGACTTTTCTATAGTAAATTTTTCAAAAACTAATTTTATACTGTCACAAATTTTAATTACGCCAGGGATTGACTTTTCTATAGTAAATTATTCAAAAACTAATTTTATACTGTCGCAAATTTTAAATATCCCAGGGATTGCCTTTTCTATAGTAAATTATTCAAAAAATAATTTTATACTGTCACAAATTTTAATTGCGCCAGGGATTGCCTTTTCTATAGTAAATTTTTCAAAAACTAATTTTATACTGTCACAAATTTTAATTACGCCAGGGATTGACTTTTCTATAGTAAATTATTCAAAAACTAATTTTATACTGTCGCAAATTTTAATTGCGCCGAGGGATTGACTTTTCTATAGTAAATTATTCAAAAACTAATTTTAATACTGTCGCAAATTTTAAATATCCCAGGGGATTGCCTTTTCTATAGTAAATTTATTCAAAAAATAATTTTAATACTGGTCACAAATTTTAATTGCGCCAGGGATTGACTTTTCTATAGTAAATTATTCAAAAACTAATTTATACTGTCGGCAAATTTTAATTACGCCAGGGATTGCCTTTTCTATAGTAAATTATTCAAAAATAATTTTAATACTGTCACAAATTTTAATTGCGCCAGGGATTGACTTTTCTATAGTAAATTATTCAAAAACTAATTTTATACTGTCGCAAATTTTAAATATCCCAGGGATTGCCTTTTCTATAGTAAATTATTCAAAAAATAATTTTCAACTGTCACAAATTTTAATTGCGCCAGGGATTGACTTTTCTATAGTAAATTATTCAAAAAATAATTTTATACTGTCACAAATTTTAATTGCGCCAGGGATTGACTTTTCTATAGTAAATTATTCAAAAACTAATTTTATACTGTCGCAAATTTTAATTACGCCAGGGATTGCCTTTTCTATAGTAAATTATTCAAAAACTAATTTTATACTGTCGCAAATTTTAAATATCCCAGGGATTGCCTTTTCTATAGTAAATTTTTCAAAAAATAATTTTCAACTGTCACAAATTTTAATTGCGCCAGGGATTGACTTTTCTATAGTAAATTATTCAAAAACTAATTTTATACTGTCGCAAATTTTAAATATCCCAGGGATTGACTTTTCTATAGTAAATTATTCAAAAACTAATTTTATACTGTCGCAAATTTTAAATATCCCAGGGATTGCCTTTTCTATAGTAAATTATTCAAAAAATAATTTTCAACTGTCACAAATTTTAATTGCGCCAGGGGATTGACTTTTCTATAGTAAATTATTCAAAAAATAATTTTATACTGTCACAAATTTTAATTGCGCCAGAGGATTGACTTTTCTATAGTAAATTATTCAAAAAATAATTTTTATACTGTCACAAATTTTAATTGCGCCAGGGATTGTGACTTTTCTATAGTAAATTATTCAAAAACTAATTTTATACTGTCGCAAATTTTAATTACGCCAGGGATTGCCTTTTCTATAGTAAATTTTTCAAAAAATAATTTCAACTGTCACAAATTTTAATTGCGCCAGGGATTGACTTTTCTATAGTAAAATTATTCAAAAAATAATTTTATACTGTCACAAATTTTAATTGCGCCAGGGATTGACTTTTCTATAGTAAATTATTCAAAAACTAATTTTATACTGTCGCAAATTTTAATTACGCCAGGGATTGCCTTTTCTATAGTAAATTTTTCAAAAATAATTTTATACTGTCACAAATTTTAATAGCGCCAGGGATTGACTTTTCTATAGTAAAATTATTCAAAAACTAATTTTATACTGTCGCAAATTTTAAATATCCCAGGGATTGCCTTTTCTATAGTAAATTATTCAAAAAATAATTTTCAACTGTCACAAATTTTAATTGCGCCAGGGATTGACTTTTCTATAGTAAATTATTCAAAAAATAATTTTATACTGTCACAAATTTTAATTGCGCCAGGGATTGACTTTTCTATAGTAAATTATTCAAAAACTAATTTTATACTGTCACAAATTTTAAATATCCCAGGGATTGCCTTTTCTATAGTAAATTATTCAAAAACTAATTTTATACTGTCGCAAATTTTAAATATCCCAGGGGATTGCCTTTTCTATAGTAAATTATTCAAAAACTAATTTTATACTGTCGCAAATTTTAAATATCCCAGGGGATTGCTTTTCTATAGTAAATTATTCAAAAAATAATTTTATACTGTCGCAAATTTTAATTGCGCCAGGGATTGCCTTTTCTATAGTAAATTTTTCAAAACTAATTTTATACTGTCACAAATTTTAATTACGCCAGGGATTGACTTTTCTATAGTAAATTATTCAAAAACTAATTTTATACTGTCACAAATTTTAATTACGCCAGGATTGACTTTTCTATAGTAAATTATTCAAAAAATAATTTTCAACTGTCACAAATTTTAAATATCCCAGGGATTGACTTTTCTATAGTAAATTATTCAAAAAATAATTTTATACTGTCGCAAATTTTAATTACGCCAGGGATTGCCTTTTCTATAGTAAATTTTTCAAAAAATAATTTTCAACTGTCACAAATTTTAATTGCGCCAGGGGATTGACTTTTCTATAGTTAAATTATTCAAAAAATAATTTTATACTGTCACAAATTTTAATTGCGCCAGGGATTGACTTTTCTATAGTAAATTATTCAAAAACTAATTTTATACTGTCGCAAATTTTAAATATCCCAGGGATTGCCTTTTCTATAGTAAATTATTCAAAAAAATAATTTTCAACTGTCACAAATTTTAATTGCGCCAGGGGATTGAGACTTTTCTATAGTAAATTATTCAAAAAATAATTTTATACTGTCACAAATTTTAATTGCGCCAGGGGATGTGACTTTTCTATAGTAAATTTTTCAAAAACTAATTTATACTGTCACAAATTTTAAATATCCCAGGGATTGACTTTTTCTATAGTAAATTATTCAAAAACTAATTTTATACTGGTCACAAATTTTATGTGCGCCAGGGGATTGCCTTTTCTATAGTAAATTTTCAAAAACTAATTTTATACTGTCACAAATTTTAAATATCCCAGGGATTGACTTTTCTATAGTAAATTATTCAAAAACTAATTTTATACTGTCACAAATTTTATGTGCGCCAGGGATTGGCCTTTTCTATAGTAAATTTTTCAAAAAATAATTTTCAACTGTCACAAATTTTAATTGCGCCAGGGATTGACTTTTCTATAGTAAATTATTCAAAAAATAATTTTATACTGTCACAAATTTTAAATATCCCAGGGATTGCCTTTTTCTATAGTAAATTATTCAAAAACTAATTTTATACTGTCGCAAATTTTAAATATCCCAGGGATTGCCTTTTCTATAGTAAAATTATTCAAAAACTAATTTTATACTGTCGCAAATTTTAAATATCCCAGGGATTGCCTTTTCTATAGTAAATTATTCAAAAACTATTTTATACTGTCGCAAATTTTAAATATCCCAGGGATTGCCTTTTCTATAGTAAATTATTCAAAAAATAATTTTATACTGTCGCAAATTTTAATTGCGCCAGGGATTGCCTTTTCTATAGTAAGATTTTTCAAAAACTAATTTTATACTGTCACAAATTTTAATTACGCCAGTGATTGACTTTTCTATAGTAAATTATTCAAAAACTAATTTTATACTGTCACAAATTTTAATTACGCCAGGGATTGACTTTTCTATAGTAAATTATTCAAAAAATAATTTTCAACGTGTCACAAATTTTAAATATCCCAGGGATTGACTTTTCTATAGTAAATTATTCAAAAAATAATTTTATACTGTCGCAAATTTTAATTACGCCAGGGATTGCCTTTTCTATAGTAAATTTTCAAAAAATAATTTTCAACTGTCACAAATTTTAATTGCGCCAGGGGATTGACTTTTCTATAGTAAATTATTCAAAAAATAATTTTATACTGTCACAAATTTTAATTGCGCCAGGGATTGACTTTTCTATAGTAAATTATTCAAAAACTAATTTTATACTGTCGCAAATTTTAAATATCCCAGGGATTGCCTTTTCTATAGTAAATTATTCAAAAAATAATTTTCAACTGTCACAAATTTTAATTGCGCCAGGGATTGACTTTTCTATAGTAAATTATTCAAAAAATAATTTTATACTGTCACAAATTTTAATTGCGCCAGGGATTGACTTTTCTATAGTAAATTTTTCAAAAACTAATTTTATACTGTCACAAATTTTAAATATCCCAGGGATTGACTTTCTATAGTAAATTATTCAAAAACTAATTTTATACTGTCACAAATTTTATGTGCGCCAGGGATTGCCTTTTCTATAGTAAATTTTTCAAAAACTAATTTTTATACTGTCACAAATTTTAAAATATCCCAGGGATTGACTTTTCTATAGTAAATTATTCAAAAAACTAATTTTATACTGTCACAAATTTTATGTGCGCCAGGTGATTGCCTTTTCTATAGTAAATTTTTCAAAAATAATTTTCAACTGTCACAAATTTTAATTGCGCCAGGGGATTGAACTTTTCTATAGTAAATTATTCAAAAAATAATTTTATACTGTCACAAATTTTAAATATCCCAGGGATTGCCTTTTCTATAGTAAATTATTCAAAAACTAATTTTATACTGTCGCAAATTTTAAATATCCCAGGGATTGCCTTTTCTATAGTAAATTATTCAAAAACTAATTTTATACTGTCGCAAATTTTAAATATCCCAGGGATTGCCTTTTCTATAGTAAATTATTCAAAAAATAATTTTATACTGTCGCAAATTTTAATTACGCCAGGGATTGACTTTTCTATAGTAAATTATTCAAAAACTAATTTTATACTGTCGCAATTTTAAATATCCCAGGGATTGCCTTTTCTATAGTAAATTTTTCAAAAAATAATTTTCAACTGTCACAAATTTTAATTGCGCCAGGGATTGACTTTCTATAGTAAATTATTCAAAAAATAATTTTATACTGTCACAAATTTTAATTGCGCCAGGGATTGACTTTCTATAGTAAATTATTCAAAAACTAATTTTATACTGTCGCAAATTTTAAATATCCCAGGGATTGCCTTTTCTATAGTAAATTATTCAAAAAATAATTTTCAACTGTCACAAATTTTAATTGCGCCAGGGATTGCCTTTTCTATAGTAAATTTTTCAAAAACTAATTTTATACTGTCACAAATTTTAATTGCGCCAGGGATTGCCTTTCTATAGTAAATTTTTCAAAAACTAATTTTATACTGTCACAAATTTTAATTACGCCAGGGATTGACTTTTCTATAGTAAATTATTCAAAAAATAATTTTCAACTGTCACAAATTTTAAATATCCCAGGGATTGACTTTTCTATAGTAAATTATTCAAAAACTAATTTTATACTGTCACAAATTTTAAATATCCCAGGGATTGACTTTTCTATAGTAAATTATTCAAAAACTAATTTTATACTGTCACAAATTTAAATATCCCAGGGATTGCCTTTTCTATAGTAAATTATTCAAAAAATAATTTTCAACTGTCACAAATTTTAATTGCGCCAGGGATTGACTTTTCTATAGTAAATTATTCAAAAAATAATTTTATACTGTCACAAATTTTAATTGCGCCAGGGATTGACTTTTCTATAGTAAATTATTCAAAAATTAATTTTCAACTGTCACAAATTTTAATTGCGCCAGGGATTGACTTTTCTATAGTAAATTATTCAAAAACTAATTTTCAACTGTCACAAATTTTAAATATCCCAGGGATTGACTTTTCTATAGTAAATTATTCAAAAACTAATTTTATACTGTCACAAATTTTAAATATCCCAGGGATTGCCTTTTCTATAGTAAATTATTCAAAAAATAATTTTCAACTGTCACAAATTTTAATTGCGCCAGGGGATTGACTTTTCTATAGTAAATTATTCAAAAAATAATTTTCAACTGTCACAAATTTTAATTGCGCCAGAGATTGACTTTTCTATAGTAAATTATTCAAAAACTAATTTTATACTGTCGCAAATTTTAAATATCCCAGGGATTGACTTTTCTATAGTAAATTATTCAAAAACTAATTTTATACTGTCACAAATTTTAATTGCGCCAGGGGATTGACTTTTCTATAGTAAATTATTCAAAAACTAATTTTATACTGTCGCAAATTTTAAATATCCCAGGGATTGCCTTTTCTATAGTAAATTATTCAAAAAATAATTTTATACTGTCGCAAATTTTAAATATCCCAGGATTGACTTTTCTATAGTAAATTATTCAAAAAATAATTTTCAACTGTCACAAATTTTAATTGCGCCAGGGATTGCCTTTTCTATAGTAAATTATTCAAAAACTAATTTTCAACTGTCACAAATTTTAATTACGCCAGGGATTGACTTTTCTATAGTAAATTATGTCAAAAACTAATTTTATACTGTCACAAATTTTAATTACGCCAGGGATTGCCTTTTCTATAGTAAATTATTCAAAAAATAATTTTCAACTGTCACAAATTTTAATTGCGCCAGGGATTGACTTTTCTATAGTAAATTTTTCAAAAACTAATTTTATACTGTCGCAAATTTTAATTGCGCCAGGGATTGCCTTTTCTATAGTAAATTTTTCAAAAAATAATTTTATACTGTCGCAAATTTTAATTACGCCAGGGGATTGCCTTTTCTATAGGTAAATTATTCAAAAAATAATTTCAACTGTCACAAATTTTAATTTGCGCCAGGGGATTGACTTTTCTATAGTAAATTTTTCAAAAACTAATTTTATACTGTCACAAATTTTAATTACGCCAGGGATTGACTTTTCTATAGTAAATTATTCAAAAACTAATTTTATACTGTCACAAATTTTAATTGCGCCAGGGATTGCCTTTTCTATAGTAAATTTTTCAAAAACTAATTTTATACTGTCACAAATTTTAATTACGCCAGGGATTGACTTTTCTATAGTAAATTATTCAAAAACTAATTTTATACTGTCGCAAATTTTAAATATCCCAGTGGATTGCCTTTTCTATAGTAAATTATTCAAAAAATAATTTTATACTGTCACAAATTTTAATTACGCCAGGGATTTGCCTTTTTCTATAGTAAATTATTCAAAAAATAATTTTCAACTGTCACAAATTTTAATTGCGCCAGGGATTGACTTTTCTATAGTAAATTATTCAAAAACTAATTTTATACTGTCGCAAATTTTAATTACGCCAGGGATTGCCTTTTCTATAGTAAATTATTCAAAAAATAATTTTATACTGTCACAAATTTTAATTGCGCCAGGGATTGACTTTTCTATAGTAAATTATTCAAAAACTAATTTTATACTGTCGCAAATTTTAAATATCGCAATTAAAATTTGTGACAGTTGAAAATTATTTTTTGAATAATTTACTATAGAAAAGGCAATCCCTGGGATATTTAAAATTTGTGACAGTATAAAATTAGTTTTTGAATAATTTAACTATAGAAAAGGCAATCCCTGGCGCAATTAAAATTTGTGACAGTTGAAAATTATTTTTTGAATAATTTACTATAGAAAAGGCAATCCCTGGGATATTTAAAATTTGCGACAGTATAAAATTATTTTTTGAATAATTTACTATAGAAAAGGCAATCCCTGGGATATTTAAAATTTGCGACAGTATAAAATTAGTTTTTGAATAATTTACTATAGAAAAGGCAATCCCTGGGATATTTAAAATTTGCGACAGTATAAAATTAGTTTTTGAATAATTTACTATAGAAAAGTCAATCCCTGGGATATTTAAAATTTGCGACAGTATAAAATTAGTTTTTGAAAAATTTACTATAGAAAAGTCAATCCCTGGCGCAATTAAAATTTGTGACAGTTGAAAATTATTTTTTGAATAATTTACTATAGAAAAGGCAATCCCTGGGGATATTTAAAATTTGCGACAGTATAAAATTAGTTTTTGAATAATTTACTATAGAAAAGTCAATCCCTGGCGCAATTAAAATTTGTGACAGTAGTAATATTAGTTTTTGAATAATTTACTATAGAAAAGTCAATCCCTGGCGCAATTAAAATTTGTGACAGTTGAAAATTATTTTTTGAATAATTTACTATAGAAAAGGCAATCCCTGGGATATTTAAAATTTGCGACAGTATAAAATTAGTTTTTGAATAATTTACTATAGAAAAGGCAATCCCTGGCGCAATTAAAATTTGTGACAGTTGAAAATTATTTTTTGAATAATTTACTATAGAAAAGGCAATCCCTGGGATATTTAAAATTTGCGACAGTATAAAATTAGTTTTTGAATAATTTACTATAGAAAAGTCAATCCCTGGCGCAATTAAAATTTGTGACAGTATAAAATTATTTTTTGAATAATTTACTATAGAAAAGGCAATCCCTGGGATATTTAAAATTTGCGACAGTATAAAATTAGTTTTTGAATAATTTACTATAGAAAAGTCAATCCCTGGCGCAATTAAAATTTGTGACAGTTGAAAATTATTTTTTGAATAATTTACTATAGAAAAGGCAATCCCTGTGATATTTAAAATTTGTGACAGTATAAAATTAGTTTTTGAATAATTTACTATAGAAAAGGCAATCCCTGGGATATTTAAAATTTGCGACAGTATAAAATTAGTTTTTGAATAATTTACTATAGAAAAGTCAATCCTGGGATATTTAAAATTTGTGACAGTTGAAAATTAGTTTTTTGAATAATTTACTATAGAAAAGGCAATCCCTGGCGTAATTAAAATTTGCGACAGTATAAAAATTAGTTTTTGAATAATTTACTATAGAAAAGTCAATCCCTGGCGCAATTAAAATTTGTGACAGTATAAAATTATTTTTTGAATAATTTACTATAGAAAAGTCAATCCCTGGCGCAATTAAAATTTGTGACAGTTTGAAAATTATTTTTTGAATAATTTACTATAGAAAAGGCAATCCCTGGGATATTTAAAATTTGCGACAGTATAAAATTAGTTTTTGGAATAATTTACTATAGAAAAGGCAATCCCTGGCGCAATTAAAATTTGTGGAAAATTATTTTTTGAATAATTTACTATAGAAAAGGCAATCCCTGGGATATTTAAAATTTGCGACAGTATAAAATTAGTTTTTGAATAATTTACTATAGAAAAGTCAATCCCTGGCGCAATTAAAATTTGTGACAGTTGAAAATTATTTTTTGAATAATTTACTATAGAAAAGTCAATCCCTGGCGCAATTAAAATTTGTGACAGTATAAAATTATTTTTTGAATAATTTACTATAGAAAAGGCAATCCCTGGGATATTTAAAATTTGCGACAGTATAAAATTAGTTTTTGAATAATTTACTATAGAAAAGTCAATCCCTGGGATATTTAAAATTTGTGACAGTTGAAAATTAGTTTTTGAATAATTTACTATAGAAAAGGCAATCCCTGGCGTAATTAAAATTTGCGACAGTATAAAATTAGTTTTTGAATAATTTACTATAGAAAAGTCAATCCCTGGCGCAATTAAAATTTGTGACAGTATAAAATTATTTTTTGAATAATTTACTATAGAAAAGTCAATCCCTGGCGCAATTAAAATTTGTGACAGTTGAAAATTATTTTTTGAATAATTTACTATAGAAAAGGCAATCCCTGGGATATTTAAAATTTGCGACAGTATAAAATTAGTTTTTGAATAATTTACTATAGAAAAGGCAATCCCTGGCGCAATTAAAATTTGTGACAGTTGAAAATTATTTTTTGAATAATTTACTATAGAAAAGGCAATCCCTGGCGTAATTAAAATTTGCGACAGTATAAAATTAGTTTTTGAATAATTTACTATAGAAAAGTCAATCCCTGGCGCAATTAAAATTTGTGACAGTATAAAATTAGTTTTTGAAAAATTTACTATAGAAAAGTCAATCCCTGGCGTAATTAAAATTTGCGACAGTATAAAATTATTTTTTGAATAATTTACTATAGAAAAGGCAATCCCTGGGATATTTAAAATTTGCGACAGTATAAAATTAGTTTTTGAATAATTTACTATAGAAAAGGCAATCCCTGGGATATTTAAAATTTGTGACAGTTGAAAATTATTTTTTGAATAATTTACTATAGAAAAGGCAATCCTGGGATATTTAAAATTTGCGACAGTATAAAATTAGTTTTTGAATAATTTACTATAGAAAAGTCAATCCCTGGCGCATTAAAATTTGCGACAGTATAAAATTAGTTTTTGAATAATTTACTATAGAAAAGTCAATCCCTGGGATATTTAAAATTTGTGACAGTATAAAATTAGTTTTTGAAAAATTTACTATAGAAAAGGCAATCCTGGCGCAATTAAAATTTGTGACAGTTGAAAATTATTTTTTGAATAATTTACTATAGAAAAGGCAATCCCTGGATATTTAAAATTTGCGACAGTATAAAATTAGTTTTTGAATAATTTACTATAGAAAAGGCAATCCCTGGGATATTTAAAATTTGCGACAGTATAAAATTAGTTTTTGAATAATTTACTATAGAAAAGGCAATCCCTGGCGTAATTAAAATTTGCGGACAGTATAAAATTATTTTTGAATAATTTACTATAGAAAAGGCAATCCCTGCGCACATAAAATTTGTGACAGTATAAAATTAGTTTTTGAATAATTTACTATAGAAAAGTCAATCCTGGGATATTTAAAATTTGCGACAGTATAAAAATTAGTTTTTGATAATTTACTATAGAAAAGGCAATCCCTGGCGCACATAAAATTTGTGACAGTATAAAATTAGTTTTTGAATAATTTACTATAGAAAAGTCAATCCCTGGGATATTTAAAATTTGTGACAGTTGAAAATTATTTTTTGAATAATTTACTATAGAAAAGTCAATCCCTGGCGTAATTAAAATTTGTGACAGTATAAAATTAGTTTTTGAATAATTTACTATAGAAAAGGCAATCCCTGGGATATTTAAAATTTGCGACAGTATAAAATTAGTTTTTGAATAATTTACTATAGAAAAGTCAATCCCTGGCGCAATTAAAATTTGTGACAGTATAAAATTAGTTTTTGAATAATTTACTATAGAAAAGTCAATCCCTGGCGCAATTAAAATTTGTGACAGTATAAAATTATTTTTTGAATAATTTACTATAGAAAAGTCAATCCCTGGCGCAATTAAAATTTGTGACAGTATAAAATTAGTTTTTGAATAATTTACTATAGAAAAGTCAATCCCTGGGATATTTAAAATTTGTGACAGTTGAAAATTAGTTTTTGAATAATTTACTATAGAAAAGGCAATCCCTGGCGTAATTAAAATTTGCGACAGTATAAAATTAGTTTTTGAATAATTTACTATAGAAAAGTCAATCCCTGGGATATTTAAAATTTGTGACAGTTGAAAATTATTTTTTGAATAATTTACTATAGAAAAGGCAATCCCTGGCGCAATTAAAATTTGTGACAGTTGAAAATTATTTTTTGAATAATTTACTATAGAAAAGGCAATCCCTGGGATATTTAAAATTTGCGACAGTATAAAATTAGTTTTTGAATAATTTACTATAGAAAAGTCAATCCCTGGCGCAATTAAAATTTGTGACAGTATAAAATTATTTTTTGAATAATTTACTATAGAAAAGGCAATCCCTGGGATATTTAAAATTTGCGACAGTATAAAATTAGTTTTTGAATAATTTACTATAGAAAAGTCAATCCCTGGCGCAATTAAAATTTGTGACAGTTGAAAATTATTTTTTGAATAATTTACTATAGAAAAGTCAATCCCTGGCGCAATTAAAATTTGTGACAGTATAAAATTATTTTTTGAATAATTTACTATAGAAAAGGCAATCCCTGGGATATTTAAAATTTGCGACAGTATAAAATTATTTTTTGAATAATTTACTATAGAAAAGTCAATCCCTGGCGCAATTAAAATTTGTGACAGTATAAAATTAGTTTTTGAATAATTTACTATAGAAAAGTCAATCCCTGGCGCAATTAAAATTTGTGACAGTTGAAAATTAGTTTTTGAATAATTTACTATAGAAAAGTCAATCCCTGGCGCAATTAAAATTTGCGACAGTATAAAATTAGTTTTTGAATAATTTACTATAGAAAAGTCAATCCCTGGGATATTTAAAATTTGTGACAGTATAAAATTAGTTTTTGAAAAATTTACTATAGAAAAGGCAATCCCTGGGATATTTAAAATTTGCGACAGTATAAAATTAGTTTTTGAATAATTTACTATAGAAAAGTCAATCCCTGGCGCAATTAAAATTTGTGACAGTTGAAAATTATTTTTTGAATAATTTACTATAGAAAAGGCAATCCCTGGGATATTTAAAATTTGTGACAGTATAAAATTAGTTTTTGAATAATTTACTATAGAAAAGGCAATCCCTGGCGCAATTAAAATTTGTGACAGTTGAAAATTATTTTTTGAATAATTTACTATAGAAAAGGCAATCCCTGGGATATTTAAAATTTGCGACAGTATAAAATTAGTTTTTGAATAATTTACTATAGAAAAGTCAATCCCTGGCGCAATTAAAATTTGTGACAGTTGAAAATTAGTTTTTGAATAATTTACTATAGAAAAGTCAATCCCTGGCGCAATTAAAATTTGCGACAGTATAAAATTAGTTTTTGAATAATTTACTATAGAAAAGTCAATCCCTGGGATATTTAAAATTTGTGACAGTATAAAACTAGTTTTTGAAAAATTTACTATAGAAAAGGCAATCCCTGGGATATTTAAAATTTGCGACAGTATAAAATTAGTTTTTGAATAATTTACTATAGAAAAGTCAATCCCTGGCGCAATTAAAATTTGTGACAGTTGAAAATTATTTTTTGAATAATTTACTATAGAAAAGGCAATCCCTGGGATATTTAAAATTTGCGACAGTATAAAATTAGTTTTTGAATAATTTACTATAGAAAAGGCAATCCCTGGCGCAATTAAAATTTGTGACAGTTGAAAATTATTTTTTGAATAATTTACTATAGAAAAGGCAATCCCTGGGATATTTAAAATTTGCGACAGTATAAAATTAGTTTTTGAATAATTTACTATAGAAAAGGCAATCCCTGGGATATTTAAAATTTGCGACAGTATAAAATTAGTTTTTGAATAATTTACTATAGAAAAGTCAATCCCTGGCGCAATTAAAATTTGCGACAGTATAAAATTAGTTTTTGAATAATTTACTATAGAAAAGTCAATCCCTGGGATATTTAAAATTTGTGACAGTTGAAAATTATTTTTTGAATAATTTACTATAGAAAAGTCAATCCCTGGCGCACATAAAATTTGTGACAGTATAAAATTAGTTTTTGAATAATTTACTATAGAAAAGTCAATCCCTGGGATATTTAAAATTTGCGACAGTATAAAATTAGTTTTTGAATAATTTACTATAGAAAAGTCAATCCCTGGCGCAATTAAAATTTGTGACAGTTGAAAATTATTTTTTGAATAATTTACTATAGAAAAGGCAATCCCTGGGATATTTAAAATTTGTGACAGTATAAAATTAGTTTTTGAATAATTTACTATAGAAAAGTCAATCCCTGGCGCAATTAAAATTTGTGACAGTTGAAAATTAGTTTTTGAATAATTTACTATAGAAAAGTCAATCCCTGGCGCAATTAAAATTTGTGACAGTTGAAAATTAGTTTTTGAATAATTTACTATAGAAAAGGCAATCCCTGGCGTAATTAAAATTTGCGACAGTATAAAATTAGTTTTTGAATAATTTACTATAGAAAAGTCAATCCCTGGCGCAATTAAAATTTGTGACAGTATAAAATTAGTTTTTGAATAATTTACTATAGAAAAGTCAATCCCTGGGATATTTAAAATTTGCGACAGTATAAAATTAGTTTTTGAAAAATTTACTATAGAAAAGTCAATCCCTGGCGCAATTAAAATTTGTGACAGTTGAAAATTATTTTTTGAATAATTTACTATAGAAAAGGCAATCCCTGGCGCAATTAAAATTTGTGACAGTTGAAAATTATTTTTTGAATAATTTACTATAGAAAAGTCAATCCCTGGCGCAATTAAAATTTGTGACAGTATAAAATTATTTTTTGAATAATTTACTATAGAAAAGGCAATCCCTGGGATATTTAAAATTTGCGACAGTATAAAATTAGTTTTTGAATAATTTACTATAGAAAAGTCAATCCCTGGCGCAATTAAAATTTGTGACAGTTGAAAATTATTTTTTGAATAATTTACTATAGAAAAGGCAATCCCTGGGATATTTAAAATTTGTGACAGTATAAAATTATTTTTTGAATAATTTACTATAGAAAAGGCAATCCCTGGGATATTTAAAATTTGCGACAGTATAAAATTAGTTTTTGAATAATTTACTATAGAAAAGTCAATCCCTGGGATATTTAAAATTTGTGACAGTTGAAAATTAGTTTTTGAATAATTTACTATAGAAAAGGCAATCCCTGGCGTAATTAAAATTTGCGACAGTATAAAATTAGTTTTTGAATAATTTACTATAGAAAAGTCAATCCCTGGCGCAATTAAAATTTGTGGCAGTATAAAATTATTTTTTGAATAATTTACTATAGAAAAGTCAATCCCTGGCGCAATTAAAATTTGTGACAGTTGAAAATTATTTTTTGAATAATTTACTATAGAAAAGGCAATCCCTGGGATATTTAAAATTTGCGACAGTATAAAATTAGTTTTTGAATAATTTACTATAGAAAAGTCAATCCCTGGCGCAATTAAAATTTGCGACAGTATAAAATTAGTTTTTGAATAATTTACTATAGAAAAGTCAATCACTGGGATATTTAAAATTTGTGACAGTATAAAATTAGTTTTTGAAAAATTTACTATAGAAAAGGCAATCCCTGGCGCAATTAAAATTTGTGACAGTTGAAAATTATTTTTTGAATAATTTACTATAGAAAAGGCAATCCCTGGGATATTTAAAATTTGCGACAGTATAAAATTAGTTTTTGAATAATTTACTATAGAAAAGGCAATCCCTGGGATATTTAAAATTTGCGACAGTATAAAATTAGTTTTTGAATAATTTACTATAGAAAAGTCAATCCCTGGCGCAATTAAAATTTGTGACAGTTGAAAATTATTTTTTGAATAATTTACTATAGAAAAGGCAATCCCTGGGATATTTAAAATTTGCGACAGTATAAAATTAGTTTTTGAATAATTTACTATAGAAAAGGCAATCCCTGGGATATTTAAAATTTGCGACAGTATAAAATTAGTTTTTGAATAATTTACTATAGAAAAGTCAATCCCTGGCGCAATTAAAATTTGTGACAGTATAAAATTAGTTTTTGAATAATTTACTATAGAAAAGTCAATCCCTGGGATATTTAAAATTTGTGACAGTTGAAAATTATTTTTTGAATAATTTACTATAGAAAAGTCAATCCCTGGCGCACATAAAATTTGTGACAGTATAAAATTAGTTTTTGAATAATTTACTATAGAAAAGTCAATCCCTGGGATATTTAAAATTTGCGACAGTATAAAATTAGTTTTTGAATAATTTACTATAGAAAAGTCAATCCCTGGCGCAATTAAAATTTGTGACAGTTGAAAATTATTTTTTGAATAATTTACTATAGAAAAGGCAATCCCTGGGATATTTAAAATTTGTGACAGTATAAAATTAGTTTTTGAATAATTTACTATAGAAAAGTCAATCCCTGGCGCAATTAAAATTTGTGACAGTTGAAAATTAGTTTTTGAATAATTTACTATAGAAAAGTCAATCCCTGGCGCAATTAAAATTTGTGACAGTTGAAAATTAGTTTTTGAATAATTTACTATAGAAAAGGCAATCCCTGGCGTAATTAAAATTTGCGACAGTATAAAATTAGTTTTTGAATAATTTACTATAGAAAAGTCAATCCCTGGCGCAATTAAAATTTGTGACAGTATAAAATTAGTTTTTGAATAATTTACTATAGAAAAGTCAATCCCTGGGATATTTAAAATTTGCGACAGTATAAAATTAGTTTTTGAAAAATTTACTATAGAAAAGTCAATCCCTGGCGCAATTAAAATTTGTGACAGTTGAAAATTATTTTTTGAATAATTTACTATAGAAAAGGCAATCCCTGGCGCAATTAAAATTTGTGACAGTTGAAAATTATTTTTTGAATAATTTACTATAGAAAAGGCAATCCCTGGGATATTTAAAATTTGCGACAGTATAAAATTAGTTTTTGAATAATTTACTATAGAAAAGGCAATCCCTGGGATATTTAAAATTTGCGACAGTATAAAATTAGTTTTTGAATAATTTACTATAGAAAAGTCAATCCCTGGCGCAATTAAAATTTGTGACAGTATAAAATTAGTTTTTGAATAATTTACTATAGAAAAGTCAATCCCTGGGATATTTAAAATTTGCGACAGTATAAAATTATTTTTTGAATAATTTACTATAGAAAAGTCAATCCCTGGCGCAATTAAAATTTGTGACAGTTGAAAATTAGTTTTTGAATAATTTACTATAGAAAAGGCAATCCCTGGCGTAATTAAAATTTGCGACAGTATAAAATTAGTTTTTGAATAATTTACTATAGAAAAGTCAATCCCTGGCGCAATTAAAATTTGTGACAGTATAAAATTAGTTTTTGAATAATTTACTATAGAAAAGTCAATCCCTGGGATATTTAAAATTTGCGACAGTATAAAATTAGTTTTTGAAAAATTTACTATAGAAAAGTCAATCCCTGGCGCAATTAAAATTTGTGACAGTTGAAAATTATTTTTTGAATAATTTACTATAGAAAAGGCAATCCCTGGCGCAATTAAAATTTGTGACAGTTGAAAATTATTTTTTGAATAATTTACTATAGAAAAGGCAATCCCTGGGATATTTAAAATTTGCGACAGTATAAAATTAGTTTTTGAATAATTTACTATAGAAAAGTCAATCCCTGGGATATTTAAAATTTGCGACAGTATAAAATTAGTTTTTGAAAAATTTACTATAGAAAAGTCAATCCCTGGCGCAATTAAAATTTGTGACAGTTGAAAATTATTTTTTGAATAATTTACTATAGAAAAGGCAATCCCTGGCGCAATTAAAATTTGTGACAGTTGAAAATTATTTTTTGAATAATTTACTATAGAAAAGGCAATCCCTGGGATATTTAAAATTTGCGACAGTATAAAATTAGTTTTTGAATAATTTACTATAGAAAAGTCAATCCCTGGCGCAATTAAAATTTGTGACAGTTGAAAATTATTTTTTGAATAATTTACTATAGAAAAGTCAATCCCTGGCGCAATTAAAATTTGTGACAGTATAAAATTAGTTTTTGAATAATTTACTATAGAAAAGTCAATCCCTGGCGCAATTAAAATTTGTGACAGTATAAAATTATTTTTTGAATAATTTACTATAGAAAAGTCAATCCCTGGCGCAATTAAAATTTGTGACAGTTGAAAATTATTTTTTGAATAATTTACTATAGAAAAGGCAATCCCTGGGATATTTAAAATTTGTGACAGTATAAAATTAGTTTTTGAAAAATTTACTATAGAAAAGGCAATCCCTGGCGCAATTAAAATTTGTGACAGTTGAAAATTATTTTTTGAATAATTTACTATAGAAAAGGCAATCCCTGGGATATTTAAAATTTGCGACAGTATAAAATTAGTTTTTGAATAATTTACTATAGAAAAGGCAATCCCTGGGATATTTAAAATTTGCGACAGTATAAAATTAGTTTTTGAATAATTTACTATAGAAAAGTCAATCCCTGGCGCAATTAAAATTTGTGACAGTATAAAATTAGTTTTTGAATAATTTACTATAGAAAAGTCAATCCCTGGGATATTTAAAATTTGCGACAGTATAAAATTAGTTTTTGAAAAATTTACTATAGAAAAGTCAATCCCTGGCGCAATTAAAATTTGTGACAGTTGAAAATTATTTTTTGAATAATTTACTATAGAAAAGGCAATCCCTGGGATATTTAAAATTTGCGACAGTATAAAATTAGTTTTTGAATAATTTACTATAGAAAAGTCAATCCCTGGCGCAATTAAAATTTGCGACAGTATAAAATTAGTTTTTGAATAATTTACTATAGAAAAGTCAATCCCTGGCGCAATTAAAATTTGTGACAGTTGAAAATTATTTTTTGAATAATTTACTATAGAAAAGGCAATCCCTGGCGCAATTAAAATTTGTGACAGTTGAAAATTAGTTTTTGAATAATTTACTATAGAAAAGGCAATCCCTGGCGTAATTAAAATTTGCGACAGTATAAAATTAGTTTTTGAATAATTTACTATAGAAAAGTCAATCCCTGGCGCAATTAAAATTTGTGACAGTATAAAATTAGTTTTTGAATAATTTACTATAGAAAAGTCAATCCCTGGGATATTTAAAATTTGCGACAGTATAAAATTAGTTTTTGAAAAATTTACTATAGAAAAGTCAATCCCTGGCGCAATTAAAATTTGTGACAGTTGAAAATTATTTTTTGAATAATTTACTATAGAAAAGGCAATCCCTGGGATATTTAAAATTTGCGACAGTATAAAATTAGTTTTTGAATAATTTACTATAGAAAAGTCAATCCCTGGCGCAATTAAAATTTGTGACAGTATAAAATTAGTTTTTGAATAATTTACTATAGAAAAGTCAATCCCTGGCGCAATTAAAATTTGTGACAGTTGAAAATTATTTTTTGAATAATTTACTATAGAAAATGCAATCCCTGGCGCACATAAAATTTGTGACAGTATAAAATTAGTTTTTGAATAATTTACTATAGAAAAGTCAATCCCTGGGATATTTAAAATTTGCGACAGTATAAAATTAGTTTTTGAAAAATTTACTATAGAAAAGTCAATCCCTGGCGCAATTAAAATTTGTGACAGTTGAAAATTAGTTTTTGAATAATTTACTATAGAAAAGGCAATCCCTGGGATATTTAAAATTTGCGACAGTATAAAATTAGTTTTTGAATAATTTACTATAGAAAAGTCAATCCCTGGCGCAATCAAAATTTGTGACAGTATAAAATTAGTTTTTGAATAATTTACTATAGAAAAGGCAATCCCTGGGATATTTAAAATTTGCGACAGTATAAAATTAGTTTTTGAATAATTTACTATAGAAAAGTCAATCCCTGGCGCAATTAAAATTTGTGACAGTATAAAATTATTTTTTGAATAATTTACTATAGAAAAGTCAATCCCTGGCGAAATTAAAATTTGTGACAGTTGAAAATTATTTTTTGAATAATTTACTATAGAAAAGGCAATCCCTGGGATATTTAAAATTTGCGACAGTATAAAATTAGTTTTTGAATAATTTACTATAGAAAAGGCAATCCCTGGGATATTTAAAATTTGCGACAGTATAAAATTAGTTTTTGAATAATTTACTATAGAAAAGTCAATCCCTGGCGCAATTAAAATTTGTGACAGTATAAAATTATTTTTTGAATAATTTACTATAGAAAAGGCAATCCCTGGCGTAATTAAAATTTGCGACAGTATAAAATTATTTTTTGAATAATTTACTATAGAAAAGTCAATCCCTGGCGCAATTAAAATTTGTGACAGTTGAAAATTATTTTTTGAATAATTTACTATAGAAAAGTCAATCCCTGGCGCAATTAAAATTTGTGACAGTATAAAATTATTTTTTGAATAATTTACTATAGAAAAGGCAATCCCTGGCGCAATTAAAATTTGTGACAGTTGAAAATTATTTTTTGAATAATTTACTATAGAAAAGGCAATCCCTGGGATATTTAAAATTTGCGACAGTATAAAATTAGTTTTTGAATAATTTACTATAGAAAAGTCAATCCCTGGCGCAATTAAAATTTGTGACAGTATAAAATTATTTTTTGAATAATTTACTATAGAAAAGGCAATCCCTGGGATATTTAAAATTTGCGACAGTATAAAATTAGTTTTTGAATAATTTACTATAGAAAAGTCAATCCCTGGCGCAATTAAAATTTGTGACAGTTGAAAATTATTTTTTGAATAATTTACTATAGAAAAGGCAATCCCTGGCGCAATTAAAATTTGTGACAGTTGAAAATTAGTTTTTGAATAATTTACTATAGAAAAGGCAATCCCTGGCGTAATTAAAATTTGCGACAGTATAAAATTAGTTTTTGAATAATTTACTATAGAAAAGTCAATCCCTGGCGCAATTAAAATTTGTGACAGTATAAAATTAGTTTTTGAATAATTTACTATAGAAAAGTCAATCCCTGGGATATTTAAAATTTGCGACAGTATAAAATTAGTTTTTGAAAAATTTACTATAGAAAAGTCAATCCCTGGCGCAATTAAAATTTGTGACAGTTGAAAATTATTTTTTGAATAATTTACTATAGAAAAGGCAATCCCTGGGATATTTAAAATTTGCGACAGTATAAAATTAGTTTTTGAATAATTTACTATAGAAAAGTCAATCCCTGGCGCAATTAAAATTTGTGACAGTATAAAATTAGTTTTTGAATAATTTACTATAGAAAAGTCAATCCCTGGCGCAATTAAAATTTGTGACAGTTGAAAATTATTTTTTGAATAATTTACTATAGAAAAGGCAATCCCTGGCGCACATAAAATTTGTGACAGTATAAAATTAGTTTTTGAATAATTTACTATAGAAAAGTCAATCCCTGGGATATTTAAAATTTGCGACAGTATAAAATTAGTTTTTGAATAATTTACTATAGAAAAGGCAATCCCTGGGATATTTAAAATTTGCGACAGTATAAAATTAGTTTTTGAATAATTTACTATAGAAAAGTCAATCCCTGGCGCAATTAAAATTTGCGACAGTATAAAATTAGTTTTTGAATAATTTACTATAGAAAAGTCAATCCCTGGCGTAATTAAAATTTGTGACAGTATAAAATTAGTTTTTGAAAAATTTACTATAGAAAAGTCAATCCCTGGCGCAATTAAAATTTGTGACAGTTGAAAATTATTTTTTGAATAATTTACTATAGAAAAGGCAATCCCTGGGATATTTAAAATTTGCGACAGTATAAAATTAGTTTTTGAATAATTTACTATAGAAAAGGCAATCCCTGGGATATTTAAAATTTGCGACAGTATAAAATTAGTTTTTGAATAATTTACTATAGAAAAGTCAATCCCTGGCGCAATTAAAATTTGTGACAGTATAAAATTAGTTTTTGAATAATTTACTATAGAAAAGGCAATCCCTGGGATATTTAAAATTTGCGACAGTATAAAATTAGTTTTTGAATAATTTACTATAGAAAAGTCAATCCCTGGCGCAATTAAAATTTGTGACAGTATAAAATTATTTTTTGAATAATTTACTATAGAAAAGTCAATCCCTGGCGCAATTAAAATTTGTGACAGTTGAAAATTATTTTTTGAATAATTTACTATAGAAAAGGCAATCCCTGGGATATTTAAAATTTGCGACAGTATAAAATTAGTTTTTGAATAATTTACTATAGAAAAGTCAATCCCTGGGATATTTAAAATTTGCGACAGTATAAAATTAGTTTTTGAATAATTTACTATAGAAAAGTCAATCCCTGGCGCAATTAAAATTTGTGACAGTTGAAAATTAGTTTTTGAATAATTTACTATAGAAAAGGCAATCCCTGGCGTAATTAAAATTTGCGACAGTATAAAATTAGTTTTTGAATAATTTACTATAGAAAAGTCAATCCCTGGCGCAATTAAAATTTGTGACAGTATAAAATTAGTTTTTGAATAATTTACTATAGAAAAGTCAATCCCTGGGATATTTAAAATTTGCGACAGTATAAAATTAGTTTTTGAAAAATTTACTATAGAAAAGTCAATCCCTGGCGCAATTAAAATTTGTGACAGTTGAAAATTATTTTTTGAATAATTTACTATAGAAAAGGCAATCCCTGGCGTAATTAAAATTTGTGACAGTATAAAATTAGTTTTTGAAAAATTTACTATAGAAAAGTCAATCCCTGGCGTAATTAAAATTTGTGACAGTATAAAATTAGTTTTTGAATAATTTACTATAGAAAAGGCAATCCCTGGCGCAATTAAAATTTGTGACAGTTGAAAATTATTTTTTGAATAATTTACTATAGAAAAGGCAATCCCTGGGATATTTAAAATTTGCGACAGTATAAAATTAGTTTTTGAATAATTTACTATAGAAAAGTCAATCCCTGGCGCAATTAAAATTTGTGACAGTATAAAATTATTTTTTGAATAATTTACTATAGAAAAGTCAATCCCTGGCGCAATTAAAATTTGTGACAGTTGAAAATTAGTTTTTGAATAATTTACTATAGAAAAGTCAATCCCTGGGATATTTAAAATTTGTGACAGTTGAAAATTATTTTTTGAATAATTTACTATAGAAAAGTCAATCCCTGGCGCAATTAAAATTTGTGACAGTATAAAATTATTTTTTGAATAATTTACTATAGAAAAGTCAATCCCTGGCGCAATTAAAATTTGTGACAGTTGAAAATTAGTTTTTGAATAATTTACTATAGAAAAGTCAATCCCTGGGATATTTAAAATTTGTGACAGTTGAAAATTATTTTTTGAATAATTTACTATAGAAAAGTCAATCCCTGGCGTAATTAAAATTTGTGACAGTATAAAATTAGTTTTTGAAAAATTTACTATAGAAAAGTCAATCCCTGGCGCAATTAAAATTTGTGACAGTATAAAATTATTTTTTGAATAATTTACTATAGAAAAGTCAATCCCTGGCGCAATTAAAATTTGTGACAGTTGAAAATTATTTTTTGAATAATTTACTATAGAAAAGGCAATCCCTGGGATATTTAAAATCTGCGACAGTATAAAATTAGTTTTTGAATAATTTACTATAGAAAAGTCAATCCCTGGCGCAATTAAAATTTGTGACAGTATAAAATTAGTTTTTGAATAATTTACAAAAAAAAGTCAATCCCTGGCGCAATTAAAATTTGCGACAGTATAAAATTAGTTTTTGAAAAATTTACTATAGAAAAGTCAATCCCTGGCGCAATTAAAATTTGTGACAGTTGAAAATTATTTTTTGAATAATTTACTATAGAAAAGGCAATCCCTGGGATATTTAAAATTTGCGACAGTATAAAATTAGTTTTTGAATAATTTACTATAGAAAAGTCAATCCCTGGCGCAATTAAAATTTGTGACAGTATAAAATTAGTTTTTGAATAATTTACTATAGAAAAGGCAATCCCTGGCGCAATTAAAATTTGTGACAGTTGAAAATTATTTTTTGAATAATTTACTATAGAAAAGGCAATCCCTGGGATATTTAAAATTTGCGACAGTATAAAATTATTTTTTGAATAATTTACTATAGAAAAGGCAATCCCTGGGATATTTAAAATTTGTGACAGTATAAAATTAGTTTTTGAAAAATTTACTATAGAAAAGGCAATCCCTGGCGCAATTAAAATTTGTGACAGTTGAAAATTATTTTTTGAATAATTTACTATAGAAAAGGCAATCCCTGGGATATTTAAAATTTGCGACAGTATAAAATTAGTTTTTGAATAATTTACTATAGAAAAGTCAATCCCTGGCGCAATTAAAATTTGCGACAGTATAAAATTAGTTTTTGAATAATTTACTATAGAAAAGTCAATCCCTGGCGCAATTAAAATTTGCGACAGTATAAAATTAGTTTTTGAATAATTTACTATAGAAAAGTCAATCCCTGGCGCAATTAAAATTTGTGACAGTATAAAATTAGTTTTTGAATAATTTACTATAGAAAAGTCAATCCCTGGGATATTTAAAATTTGCGACAGTATAAAATTAGTTTTTGAATAATTTACTATAGAAAAGTCAATCCCTGGCGCAATTAAAATTTGTGACAGTTGAAAATTATTTTTTGAATAATTTACTATAGAAAAGGCAATCCCTGGCGCAATTAAAATTTGTGACAGTTGAAAATTATTTTTTGAATAATTTACTATAGAAAAGGCAATCCCTGGGATATTTAAAATTTGCGACAGTATAAAATTAGTTTTTGAATAATTTACTATAGAAAAGGCAATCCCTGGGATATTTAAAATTTGCGACAGTATAAAATTAGTTTTTGAATAATTTACTATAGAAAAGGCAATCCCTGGGATATTTAAAATTTGCGACAGTATAAAATTAGTTTTTGAATAATTTACTATAGAAAAGTCAATCCCTGGCGCAATTAAAATTTGTGACAGTATAAAATTAGTTTTTGAATAATTTACTATAGAAAAGTCAATCCCTGGGATATTTAAAATTTGCGACAGTATAAAATTAGTTTTTGAATAATTTACTATAGAAAAGTCAATCCCTGGCGCAATTAAAATTTGTGACAGTTGAAAATTAGTTTTTGAATAATTTACTATAGAAAAGGCAATCCCTGGCGTAATTAAAATTTGCGACAGTATAAAATTAATTTTTGAATAATTTACTATAGAAAAGTCAATCCCTGGCGCAATTAAAATTTGTGACAGTATAAAATTAGTTTTTGAATAATTTACTATAGAAAAGTCAATCCCTGGGATATTTAAAATTTGCGACAGTATAAAATTAGTTTTTGAATAATTTACTATAGAAAAGTCAATCCCTGGCGCAATTAAAATTTGTGACAGTTGAAAATTATTTTTTGAATAATTTACTATAGAAAAGGCAATCCCTGGGATATTTAAAATTTGTGACAGTTGAAAATTAGTTTTTGAATAATTTACTATAGAAAAGGCAATCCCTGGCGTAATTAAAATTTGCGACAGTATAAAATTAGTTTTTGAATAATTTACTATAGAAAAGTCAATCCCTGGCGCAATTAAAATTTGTGACAGTATAAAATTATTTTTTGAATAATTTACTATAGAAAAGTCAATCCCTGGCGCAATTAAAATTTGTGACAGTTGAAAATTATTTTTTGAATAATTTACTATAGAAAAGGCAATCCCTGGCGTAATTAAAATTTGTGACAGTATAAAATTAGTTTTTGAATAATTTACTATAGAAAAGTCAATCCCTGGCGCAATTAAAATTTGCGACAGTATAAAATTAGTTTTTGAATAATTTACTATAGAAAAGTCAATCCCTGGGATATTTAAAATTTGTGACAGTATAAAATTAGTTTTTGAAAAATTTACTATAGAAAAGTCAATCCCTGGCGCAATTAAAATTTGTGACAGTTGAAAATTATTTTTTGAATAATTTACTATAGAAAAGGCAATCCCTGGCGCAATTAAAATTTGTGACAGTATAAAATTAGTTTTTGAATAATTTACTATAGAAAAGTCAATCCCTGGGATATTTAAAATTTGCGACAGTATAAAATTATTTTTTGAATAATTTACTATAGAAAAGGCAATCCCTGGCGTAATTAAAATTTGTGACAGTATAAAATTAGTTTTTGAATAATTTACTATAGAAAAGTCAATCCCTGGCGCAATTAAAATTTGCGACAGTATAAAATTAGTTTTTGAATAATTTACTATAGAAAAGTCAATCCCTGGGATATTTAAAATTTGTGACAGTTGAAAATTAGTTTTTGAATAATTTACTATAGAAAAGGCAATCCCTGGCGTAATTAAAATTTGTGACAGTTGAAAATTATTTTTTGAATAATTTACTATAGAAAAGTCAATCCCTGGCGCAATTAAAATTTGTGACAGTTGAAAATTATTTTTTGAATAATTTACTATAGAAAAGTCAATCCCTGGCGCAATTAAAATTTGTGACAGTTGAAAATTAGTTTTTGAATAATTTACTATAGAAAAGGCAATCCCTGGCGTAATTAAAATTTGCGACAGTATAAAATTAGTTTTTGAATAATTTACCATAGAAAAGTCAATCCCTGGCGCAATTAAAATTTGTGACAGTATAAAATTAGTTTTTGAATAATTTACTATAGAAAAGTCAATCCCTGGGATATTTAAAATTTGCGACAGTATAAAATTAGTTTTTGAATAATTTACTATAGAAAAGTCAATCCCTGGCGCAATTAAAATTTGTGACAGTTGAAAATTATTTTTTGAATAATTTACTATAGAAAAGGCAATCCCTGGCGCAATTAAAATTTGTGACAGTTGAAAATTATTTTTTGAATAATTTACTATAGAAAAGGCAATCCCTGGCGCAATTAAAATTTGTGACAGTTGAAAATTATTTTTTGAATAATTTACTATAGAAAAGGCAATCCCTGGCGTAATTAAAATTTGCGACAGTATAAAATTATTTTTTGAAAAATTTACTATAGAAAAGGCAATCCCTGGCGCAATTAAAATTTGCGACAGTATAAAATTAGTTTTTGAAAAAATTACTATTGAAAAGTCAATCCCTGGCGCAATTAAAATTTGTGACAGTTGAAAATTATTTTTTGAATAATTTACTATAGAAAAGTCAATCCCTGGCGCAATTAAAATTTGTGACAGTTGAAAATTATTTTTTGAATAATTTACTATAGAAAAGGCAATCCCTGGCGTAATTAAAATTTGTGACAGTATAAAATTAGTTTTTGAATAATTTACTATAGAAAAGTCAATCCCTGGCGCAATTAAAATTTGCGACAGTATAAAATTAGTTTTTGAATAATTTACTATAGAAAAGTCAATCCCTGGCGCAATTAAAATTTGTGACAGTTGAAAATTATTTTTTGAATAATTTACTATAGAAAAGTCAATCCCTGGCGCAATTAAAATTTGTGACAGTTGAAAATTAGTTTTTGAATAATTTACTATAGAAAAGGCAATCCCTGGCGTAATTAAAATTTGCGACAGTATAAAATTAGTTTTTGAATAATTTACTATAGAAAAGTCAATCCCTGGCGCAATTAAAATTTGTGACAGTATAAAATTAGTTTTTGAATAATTTACTATAGAAAATTCAATCCCTGGGATATTTAAAATTTGCGACAGTATAAAATTAGTTTTTGAATAATTTACTATAGAAAAGTCAATCCCTGGCGCAATTAAAATTTGTGACAGTTGAAAATTATTTTTTGAATAATTTACTATAGAAAAGGCAATCCCTGGGATATTTAAAATTTGCGACAGTATAAAATTAGTTTTTGAATAATTTACTATAGAAAAGTCAATCCCTGGCGCAATTAAAATTTGTGACAGTTGAAAATTATTTTTTGAATAATTTACTATAGAAAAGGCAATCCCTGGGATATTTAAAATTTGCGACAGTATAAAATTATTTTTTGAATAATTTACTATAGAAAAGGCAATCCCTGGGATATTTAAAATTTGCGACAGTATAAAATTAGTTTTTGAATAATTTACTATAGAAAAGTCAATCCCTGGCGCAATTAAAATTTGTGACAGTATAAAATTAGTTTTTGAATAATTTACTATAGAAAAGGCAATCCCTGGCGCAATTAAAATTTGTGACAGTTGAAAATTATTTTTTGAATAATTTACTATAGAAAAGGCAATCCCTGGGATATTTAAAATTTGCGACAGTATAAAATTAGTTTTTGAATAATTTACTATAGAAAAGTCAATCCCTGGCGTAATTAAAATTTGTGACAGTTGAAAATTAGTTTTTGAATAATTTACTATAGAAAAGGCAATCCCTGGCGCAATTAAAATTTGTGACAGTATAAAATTAGTTTTTGAAAAATTTACTATAGAAAAGGCAATCCCTGGCGCAATTAAAATTTGTGACAGTTGAAAATTATTTTTTGAATAATTTACTATAGAAAAGGCAATCCCTGGGATATTTAAAATTTGCGACAGTATAAAATTAGTTTTTGAATAATTTACTATAGAAAAGTCAATCCCTGGCGCAATTAAAATTTGTGACAGTATAAAATTATTTTTTGAATAATTTACTATAGAAAAGGCAATCCCTGGGATATTTAAAATTTGCGACAGGATTCCCTTTTCTATAGTAAATTATTCAAAAACTAATTTTATACTGTCGCAAATTTTAATTACGCCAGGGATTGCCTTTTCTATAGTAAATTATTCAAAAAATAATTTTATACTGTCGCAAATTTTAATTACGCCAGGGATTGCCTTTTCTATAGTAAATTATTCAAAAACTAATTTTATACTGTCGCAAATTTTAATTGCGCCAGGGATTGACTTTTCTATAGTAAATTATTCAAAAAATAATTTTCAACTGTCACAAATTTTAATTGCGCCAGGGATTGACTTTTCTATAGTAAATTATTCAAAAACTAATTTTATACTGTCGCAAATTTTAAATATCCCAGGGATTGCCTTTTCTATAGTAAATTATTCAAAAAATAATTTTCAACTGTCACAAATTTTAATTGCGCCAGGGATTGCCTTTTCTATAGTAAATTTTTCAAAAACTAATTTTATACTGTCACAAATTTTAATTGCGCCAGGGATTGACTTTTCTATAGTAAATTATTCAAAAAATAATTTTCAACTGTCACAAATTTTAATTGCGCCAGGGATTGCCTTTTCTATAGTAAATTATTCAAAAACTAATTTTCAACTGTCACAAATTTTAATTACGCCAGGGATTGACTTTTCTATAGTAAATTATTCAAAAACTAATTTTATACTGTCGCAAATTTTAAATATCCCAGGGATTGCCTTTTCTATAGTAAATTATTCAAAAAATAATTTTCAACTGTCACAAATTTTAATTGCGCCAGGGATTGCCTTTTCTATAGTAAATTTTTCAAAAACTAATTTTATACTGTCACAAATTTTAATTACGCCAGGGATTGACTTTTCTATAGTAAATTATTCAAAAAATAATTTTCAACTGTCACAAATTTTAATTACGCCAGGGATTGACTTTTCTATAGTAAATTATTCAAAAAATAATTTTATACTGTCACAAATTTTAATTACGCCAGGGATTGCCTTTTCTATAGTAAATTATTCAAAAACTAATTTTATACTGTCGCAAATTTTAATTACGCCAGGGATTGCCTTTTCTATAGTAAATTATTCAAAAAATAATTTTATACTGTCGCAAATTTTAATTACGCCAGGGATTGCCTTTTCTATAGTAAATTTTTCAAAAACTAATTTTATACTGTCACAAATTTTAATTGCGCCAGGGATTGACTTTTCTATAGTAAATTATTCAAAAAATAATTTTCAACTGTCACAAATTTTAATTGCGCCAGGGATTGCCTTTTCTATAGTAAATTATTCAAAAACTAATTTTCAACTGTCACAAATTTTAATTACGCCAGGGATTGACTTTTCTATAGTAAATTATTCAAAAACTAATTTTATACTGTCGCAAATTTTAAATATCCCAGGGATTGCCTTTTCTATAGTAAATTATTCAAAAAATAATTTTATACTGTCACAAATTTTAATTGCGCCAGGGATTGACTTTTCTATAGTAAATTATTCAAAAACTAATTTTATACTGTCACAAATTTTAATTACGCCAGGGATTGACTTTTCTATAGTAAATTATTCAAAAAATAATTTTCAACTGTCACAAATTTTAATTACGCCAGGGATTGACTTTTCTATAGTAAATTATTCAAAAAATAATTTTATACTGTCACAAATTTTAATTACGCCAGGGATTGCCTTTTCTATAGTAAATTATTCAAAAACTAATTTTATACTGTCGCAAATTTTAATTACGCCAGGGATTGCCTTTTCTATAGTAAATTATTCAAAAACTAATTTTCAACTGTCACAAATTTTAATTGCGCCAGGGATTGCCTTTTCTATAGTAAATTTTTCAAAAACTAATTTTATACTGTCACAAATTTTAATTGCGCCAGGGATTGACTTTTCTATAGTAAATTATTCAAAAAATAATTTTCAACTGTCACAAATTTTAATTGCGCCAGGGATTGCCTTTTCTATAGTAAATTATTCAAAAACTAATTTTCAACTGTCACAAATTTTAATTACGCCAGGGATTGACTTTTCTATAGTAAATTATTCAAAAAATAATTTTCAACTGTCACAAATTTTAATTACGCCAGGGATTGACTTTTCTATAGTAAATTATTCAAAAAATAATTTTATACTGTCACAAATTTTAATTGCGCCAGGGATTGACTTTTCTATAGTAAATTATTCAAAAACTAATTTTATACTGTCGCAAATTTTAAATATCCCAGGGATTGCCTTTTCTATAGTAAATTATTCAAAAAATAATTTTCAACTGTCACAAATTTTAATTGCGCCAGGGATTGCCTTTTCTATAGTAAATTTTTCAAAAACTAATTTTATACTGTCACAAATTTTAATTGCGCCAGGGATTGACTTTTCTATAGTAAATTATTCAAAAAATAATTTTCAACTGTCACAAATTTTAATTGCGCCAGGGATTGCCTTTTCTATAGTAAATTATTCAAAAACTAATTTTCAACTGTCACAAATTTTAATTACGCCAGGGATTGACTTTTCTATAGTAAATTATTCAAAAACTAATTTTATACTGTCGCAAATTTTAAATATCCCAGGGATTGCCTTTTCTATAGTAAATTATTCAAAAAATAATTTTATACTGTCACAAATTTTAATTGCGCCAGGGATTGACTTTTCTATAGTAAATTATTCAAAAACTAATTTTATACTGTCACAAATTTTAATTACGCCAGGGATTGACTTTTCTATAGTAAATTATTCAAAAAATAATTTTCAACTGTCACAAATTTTAATTACGCCAGGGATTGACTTTTCTATAGTAAATTATTCAAAAAATAATTTTATACTGTCACAAATTTTAATTACGCCAGGGATTGCCTTTTCTATAGTAAATTATTCAAAAACTAATTTTATACTGTCGCAAATTTTAATTACGCCAGGGATTGCCTTTTCTATAGTAAATTATTCAAAAACTAATTTTATACTGTCGCAAATTTTAATTACGCCAGGGATTGCCTTTTCTATAGTAAATTATTCAAAAACTAATTTTATACTGTCGCAAATTTTAAATATCCCAGGGATTGCCTTTTCTATAGTAAATTATTCAAAAAATAATTTTATACTGTCACAAATTTTAATTGCGCCAGGGATTGACTTTTCTATAGTAAATTATTCAAAAACTAATTTTATACTGTCGCAAATTTTAAATATCCCAGGGATTGCCTTTTCTATAGTAAATTATTCAAAAAATAATTTTCAACTGTCACAAATTTTAATTGCGCCAGGGATTGCCTTTTCTATAGTAAATTTTTCAAAAACTAATTTTATACTGTCACAAATTTTAATTGCGCCAGGGATTGCCTTTTCTATAGTAAATTATTCAAAAACTAATTTTCAACTGTCACAAATTTTAATTACGCCAGGGATTGACTTTTCTATAGTAAATTATTCAAAAACTAATTTTATACTGTCGCAAATTTTAAATATCCCAGGGATTGCCTTTTCTATAGTAAATTATTCAAAAAATAATTTTCAACTGTCACAAATTTTAATTGCGCCAGGGATTGCCTTTTCTATAGTAAATTATTCAAAAACTAATTTTATACTGTCACAAATTTTAATTGCGCCAGGGATTGACTTTTCTATAGTAAATTATTCAAAAACTAATTTTATACTGTTGCAAATTTTAAATATCCCAGGGATTGCCTTTTCTATAGTAAATTATTCAAAAACTAATTTTATACTGTCGCAAATTTTAAATATCCCAGGGATTGCCTTTTCTATAGTAAATTATTCAAAAAATAATTTTCAACTGTCACAAATTTTAATTGCGCCAGGGATTGACTTTTCTATAGTAAATTATTCAAAAAATAATTTTCAACTGTCACAATTTTAATTACGCCAGGGATTGACTTTTCTATAGTAAATTATTCAAAAAATAATTTTATACTGTCACAAATTTTAATTACGCCAGGGATTGCCTTTTCTATAGTAAATTATTCAAAAACTAATTTTATACTGTCGCAAATTTTAATTACGCCAGGGATTGCCTTTTCTATAGTAAATTATTCAAAAACTAATTTTATACTGTCGCAAATTTTAATTACGCCAGGGATTGCCTTTTCTATAGTAAATTATTCAAAAACTAATTTTATACTGTCGCAAATTTTAAATATCCCAGGGATTGCCTTTTCTATAGTAAATTATTCAAAAAATAATTTTATACTGTCACAAATTTTAATTGCGCCAGGGATTGACTTTTCTATAGTAAATTATTCAAAAACTAATTTTATACTGTCGCAAATTTTAAATATCCCAGGGATTGCCTTTTCTATAGTAAATTATTCAAAAAATAATTTTCAACTGTCACAAATTTTAATTGCGCCAGGGATTGCCTTTTCTATAGTAAATTTTTCAAAATCTAATTTTATACTGTCACAAATTTTAATTGCGCCAGGGATTGCCTTTTCTATAGTAAATTATTCAAAAACTAATTTTCAACTGTCACAAATTTTAATTACGCCAGGGATTGACTTTTCTATAGTAAATTATTCAAAAACTAATTTTATACTGTCGCAAATTTTAAATATCCCAGGGATTGCCTTTTCTATAGTAAATTATTCAAAAAATAATTTTCAACTGTCACAAATTTTAATTGCGCCAGGGATTGCCTTTTCTATAGTAAATTATTCAAAAACTAATTTTATACTGTCACAAATTTTAATTGCGCCAGGGATTGACTTTTCTATAGTAAATTATTCAAAAACTAATTTTATACTGTCGCAAATTTTAAATATCCCAGGGATTGCCTTTTCTATAGTAAATTATTCAAAAAATAATTTTATACTGTCGCAAATTTTAAATATCCCAGGGATTGCCTTTTCTATAGTAAATTATTCAAAAAATAATTTTCAACTGTCACAAATTTTAATTGCGCCAGGGATTGACTTTTCTATAGTAAATTATTCAAAAACTAATTTTATACTGTCGCAAATTTTAAATATCCCAGGGATTGCCTTTTCTATAGTAAATTATTCAAAAAATAATTTTATACTGTCACAAATTTTAATTGCGCCAGGGATTGACTTTTCTATAGTAAATTTTTCAAAAACTAATTTTATACTGTCACAAATTTTAATTGCGCCAGGGATTGACTTTTCTATAGTAAATTATTCAAAAAATAATTTTATACTGTCGCAAATTTTAATTGCGCCAGGGATTGACTTTTCTATAGTAAATTATTCAAAAAATAATTTTCAACTGTCACAAATTTTAATTGCGCCAGGGATTGCCTTTTCTATAGTAAATTATTCAAAAAATAATTTTCAACTGTCACAAATTTTAATTGCGCCAGGGATTGACTTTTCTATAGTAAATTATTCAAAAACTAATTTTATACTGTCACAAATTTTAATTGCGCCAGGGATTGACTTTTCTATAGTAAATTATTCAAAAACTAATTTTATACTGTCGCAAATTTTAAATATCCCAGGGATTGCCTATTCTATAGTAAATTATTCAAAAAATAATTTTCAACTGTCACAAATTTTAATTGCGCCAGGGATTGCCTTTTCTATAGTAAATTTTTCAAAAACTAATTTTATACTGTCACAAATTTTAATTACGCCAGGGATTGACTTTTCTATAGTAAATTATTCAAAAACTAATTTTATACTGTCGCAAATTTTAAATATCCCAGGGATTGCCTTTTCTATAGTAAATTATTCAAAAAATAATTTTATACTGTCACAAATTTTAATTGCGCCAGGGATTGACTTTTCTATAGTAAATTATTCAAAAACTAATTTTATACTGTCGCAAATTTTAAATATCCCAGGGATTGCCTTTTCTATAGTAAATTATTCAAAAAATAATTTTCAACTGTCACAAATTTTAATTGCGCCAGGGATTGCCTTTTCTATAGTAAATTTTTCAAAAACTAATTTTATACTGTCACAAATTTTAATTACGCCAGGGATTGACTTTTCTATAGTAAATTATTCAAAAAATAATTTTCAACTGTCACAAATTTTAAATATCCCAGGGATTGACTTTTCTATAGTAAATTATTCAAAAACTAATTTTATACTGTCACAAATTTTAAATATCCCAGGGATTGCCTTTTCTATAGTAAATTATTCAAAAAATAATTTTCAACTGTCACAAATTTTAATTGCGCCAGGGATTGACTTTTCTATAGTAAATTATTCAAAAAATAATTTTATACTGTCACAAATTTTAATTGCGCCAGGGATTGACTTTTCTATAGTAAATTATTCAAAAAATAATTTTATACTGTCGCAAATTTTAAATATCCCAGGGATTGCCTTTTCTATAGTAAATTATTCAAAAAATAATTTTCAACTGTCACAAATTTTAATTGCGCCAGGGATTGCCTTTTCTATAGTAAATTTTTCAAAAACTAATTTTATACTGTCACAAATTTTAATTACGCCAGGGATTGACTTTTCTATAGTAAATTATTCAAAAACTAATTTTATACTGTCGCAAATTTTATATATCCCAGGGATTGCCTTTTCTATAGTAAATTATTCAAAAAATAATTTTCAACTGTCACAAATTTTAATTGCGCCAGGGATTGACTTTTCTATAGTAAATTATTCAAAAACTAATTTTATACTGTCGCAAATTTTAAATATCCCAGGGATTGCCTTTTCTATAGTAAATTATTCAAAAAATAATTTTATACTGTCACAAATTTTAATTGCGCCAGGGATTGACTTTTCTATAGTAAATTATTCAAAAACTAATTTTCAACTGTCACAAATTTTAATTGCGCCAGGGATTGCCTTTTCTATAGTAAATTTTTCAAAAACTAATTTTATACTGTCACAAATTTTAATTACGCCAGGGATTGACTTTTCTATAGTAAATTATTCAAAAACTAATTTTATACTGTCGCAAATTTTAAATATCCCAGGGATTGACTTTTCTATAGTAAATTATTCAAAAACTAATTTTATACTGTCGCAAATTTTAAATATCCCAGGGATTGCCTTTTCTATAGTAAATTATTCAAAAAATAATTTTCAACTGTCACAAATTTTAATTGCGCCAGGGATTGCCTTTTCTATAGTAAATTTTTCAAAAACTAATTTTATACTGTCACAAATTTTAATTACGCCAGGGATTGACTTTTCTATAGTAAATTATTCAAAAAATAATTTTCAACTGTCACAAATTTTAAATATCCCAGGGATTGACTTTTCTATAGTAAATTATTCAAAAACTAATTTTATACTGTCACAAATTTTAAATATCCCAGGGATTGCCTTTTCTATAGTAAATTATTCAAAAAATAATTTTCAACTGTCACAAATTTTAATTGCGCCAGGGATTGACTTTTCTATAGTAAATTATTCAAAAACTAATTTTATACTGTCGCAAATTTTAAATATCCCAGGGATTGCCTTTTCTATAGTAAATTATTCAAAAAATAATTTTCAACTGTCACAAATTTTAATTGCGCCAGGGATTGACTTTTCTATAGTAAATTATTCAAAAACTAATTTTATACTGTCGCAAATTTTAAATATCCCAGGGATTGCCTTTTCTATAGTAAATTATTCAAAAAATAATTTTATACTGTCACAAATTTTAATTGCGCCAGGGATTGACTTTTCTATAGTAAATTATTCAAAAACTAATTTTATACTGTCGCAAATTTTAAATATCCCACGGATTGCCTTTTCTATAGTAAATTATTCAAAAAATAATTTTATACTGTCGCAAATTTTAAATATCCCAGGGATTGCCTTTTCTATAGTAAATTATTCAAAAAATAATTTTATACTGTCACAAATTTTAATTGCGCCAGGGATTGACTTTTCTATAGTAAATTATTCAAAAACTAATTTTATACTGTCGCAAATTTTAAATATCCCAGGGATTGCCTTTTCTATAGTAAATTATTCAAAAAATAATTTTCAACTGTCACAAATTTTAATTGCGCCAGGGTTTGACTTTTCTATAGTAAATTATTCAAAAAATAATTTTATACTGTCACAAATTTTAATTGCGCCAGGGATTGACTTTTCTATAGTAAATTATTCAAAAAATAATTTTATACTGTCGCAAATTTTAAATATCCCAGGGATTGCCTTTTCTATAGTAAATTATTCAAAAAATAATTTTCAACTGTCACAAATTTTAATTGCGCCAGGGATTGCCTTTTCTATAGTAAATTTTTCAAAAACTAATTTTATACTGTCACAAATTTTAATTACGCCAGGGATTGACTTTTCTATAGTAAATTATTCAAAAACTAATTTTATACTGTCGCAAATTTTAAATATCCCAGGGATTGCCTTTTCTATAGTAAATTATTCAAAAAATAATTTTCAACTGTCACAAATTTTAATTGCGCCAGGGATTGACTTTTCTATAGTAAATTATTCAAAAACTAATTTTATACTGTCGCAAATTTTAAATATCCCAGGGATTGCCTTTTCTATAGTAAATTATTCAAAAAATAATTTTATACTGTCACAAATTTTAATTGCGCCAGGGATTGACTTTTCTATAGTAAATTATTCAAAAACTAATTTTCAACTGTCACAAATTTTAATTGCGCCAGGGATTGCCTTTTCTATAGTAAATTTTTCAAAAACTAATTTTATACTGTCACAAATTTTAATTACGCCAGGGATTGGCTTTTCTATAGTAAATTATTCAAAAACTAATTTTATACTGTCGCAAATTTTAAATATCCCAGGGATTGACTTTTCTATAGTAAATTATTCAAAAACTAATTTTATACTGTCGCAAATTTTAAATATCCCAGGGATTGCCTTTTCTATAGTAAATTATTCAAAAAATAATTTTCAACTGTCACAAATTTTAATTGCGCCAGGGATTGCCTTTTCTATAGTAAATTTTTCAAAAACTAATTTTATACTGTCACAAATTTTAATTACGCCAGGGATTGACTTTTCTATAGTAAATTATTCAAAAAATAATTTTCAACTGTCACAAATTTTAAATATCCCAGGGATTGACTTTTCTATAGTAAATTATTCAAAAACTAATTTTATACTGTCGCAAATTTTAAATATCCCAGGGATTGCCTTTTCTATAGTAAATTATTCAAAAAATAATTTTCAACTGTCACAAATTTTAATTGCGCCAGGGATTGACTTTTCTATAGTAAATTATTCAAAAACTAATTTTATACTGTCGCAAATTTTAAATATCCCAGGGATTGCCTTTTCTATAGTAAATTATTCAAAAAATAATTTTATACTGTCACAAATTTTAATTGCGCCAGGGATTGACTTTTCTATAGTAAATTATTCAAAAACTAATTTTATACTGTCGCAAATTTTAAATATCCCAGGGATTGCCTTTTCTATAGTAAATTATTCAAAAAATAATTTTATACTGTCGCAAATTTTAAATATCCCAGGGATTGCCTTTTCTATAGTAAATTATTCAAAAAATAATTTTATACTGTCACAAATTTTAATTGCGCCAGGGATTGACTTTTCTATAGTAAATTATTCAAAAACTAATTTTATACTGTCGCAAATTTTAAATATCCCAGGGATTGCCTTTTCTATAGTAAATTATTCAAAAAATAATTTTCAACTGTCACAAATTTTAATTGCGCCAGGGATTGACTTTTCTATAGTAAATTATTCAAAAAATAATTTTATACTGTCACAAATTTTAATTGCGCCAGGGATTGACTTTTCTATAGTAAATTATTCAAAAAATAATTTTATACTGTCGCAAATTTTAAATATCCCAGGGATTGCCTTTTCTATAGTAAATTATTCAAAAAATAATTTTCAACTGTCACAAATTTTAATTGCGCCAGGGATTGCCTTTTCTATAGTAAATTTTTCAAAAACTAATTTTATACTGTCACAAATTTTAATTACGCCAGGGATTGACTTTTCTATAGTAAATTATTCAAAAACTAATTTTATACTGTCGCAAATTTTAAATATCCCAGGGATTGACTTTTCTATAGTAAATTATTCAAAAACTAATTTTATTCTGTCGCAAATTTTAAATATCCCAGGGATTGCCTTTTCTATAGTAAATTATTCAAAAAATAATTTTATACTGTCACAAATTTTAATTACGCCAGGGATTGCCTTTTCTATAGTAAATTATTCAAAAAATAATTTTCAACTGTCACGAATTTTAATTACGCCAGGGATTGACTTTTCTATAGTAAATTATTCAAAAACTAATTTTATACTGTCACAAATTTTAAATATCCCAGGGATTGCCTTTTCTATAGTAAATTATTCAAAAACTAATTTTATACTGTCGCAAATTTCAAATATCCCAGGGATTGCCTTTTCTATAGTAAATTATTCAAAAAATAATTTTCAACTGTCACAAATTTTAATTGCGCCAGGGATTGACTTTTCTATAGTAAATTATTCAAAAACTAATTTTATACTGTCGCAAATTTTAAATATCCCAGGGATTGCCTTTTCTATAGTAAATTATTCAAAAAATAATTTTATACTGTCACAAATTTTAATTGCGCCAGGGATTGACTTTTCTATAGTAAATTATTCAAAAACTAATTTTATACTGTCGCAAATTTTAAATATCCCAGGGATTGCCTTTTCTATAGTAAATTATTCAAAAAATAATTTTCAACTGTCACAAATTTTAAATATCCCAGGGATTGCCTTTTCTATAGTAAATTATTCAAAAAATAATTTTATACTGTCGCAAATTTTAAATATCCCAGGGATTGCCTTTTCTATAGTAAATTATTCAAAAAATAATTTTCAACTGTCGCAAATTTTAAATATCCCAGGGATTGACTTTTCTATAGTAAATTATTCAAAAACTAATTTTATACTGTCACAAATTTTAATTGCGCCAGGGATTGACTTTTCTATAGTAAATTATTCAAAAACTAATTTTATACTGTCGCAAATTTTAAATATCCCAGGGATTGCCTTTTCTATAGTAAATTATTCAAAAACTAATTTTATACTGTCGCAAATTTTAAATATCCCAGGGATTGCCTTTTCTATAGTAAATTATTCAAAAAATAATTTTCAACTGTCACAAATTTTAATTGCGCCAGGGATTGACTTTTCTATAGTAAATTATTCAAAAACTAATTTTATACTGTCACAAATTTTAATTGCGCCAGGGATTGACTTTTCTATAGTAAATTATTCAAAAACTAATTTTATACTTTCGCAAATTTTAAATATCCCAGGGATTGCCTTTTCTATAGTAAATTATTCAAAAACTAATTTTATACTGTCGCAAATTTTAAATATCCCAGGGATTGCCTTTTCTATAGTAAATTATTCAAAAAATAATTTTCAACTGTCACAAATTTTAATTGCGCCAGGGATTGCCTTTTCTATAGTAAATTTTTCAAAAACTAATTTTATACTGTCACAAATTTTAATTACGCCAGGGATTGACTTTTCTATAGTAAATTATTCAAAAAATAATTTTCAACTGTCACAAATTTTAAATATCCCAGGGATTGACTTTTCTATAGTAAATTATTCAAAAACTAATTTTATACTGTCACAAATTTTAAATATCCCAGGGATTGCCTTTTCTATAGTAAATTATTCAAAAAATAATTTTCAACTGTCACAAATTTTAATTGCGCCAGGGATTGACTTTTCTATAGTAAATTATTCAAAAACTAATTTTATACTGTCGCAAATTTTAAATATCCCAGGGATTGACTTTTCTATAGTAAATTATTCAAAAACTAATTTTATGCTGTCACAAATTTTAAATATCCCAGGGATTGCCTTTTCTATAGTAAATTATTCAAAAAATAATTTTATACTGTCGCAAATTTTAATTACGCCAGGGATTGCCTTTTCTATAGTAAATTATTCAAAAACTAATTTTATACTGTCGCAAATTTTAATTACGCCAGGGATTGCCTTTTCTATAGTAAATTATTCAAAAACTAATTTTATACTGTCGCAAATTTTAAATATCCCAGGGATTGCCTTTTCTATAGTAAATTATTCAAAAAATAATTTTATACTGTCACAAATTTTAATTGCGCCAGGGATTGACTTTTCTATAGTAAATTATTCAAAAACTAATTTTATACTGTCGCAAATTTTAAATATCCCAGGGATTGCCTTTTCTATAGTAAATTATTCAAAAAATAATTTTCAACTGTCACAAATTTTAATTGCGCCAGGGATTGACTTTTCTATAGTAAATTATTCAAAAACTAATTTTATACTGTCGCAAATTTTAAATATCCCAGGGATTGCCTTTTCTATAGTAAATTATTCAAAAAATAATTTTCAACTGTCACAAATTTTAATTGCGCCAGGGATTGCCTTTTCTATAGTAAATTTTTCAAAAACTAATTTTATACTGTCGCAAATTTTAAATATCCCAGGGATTGCCTTTTCTATAGTAAATTATTCAAAAAATAATTTTCAACTGTCACAAATTTTAATTGCGCCAGGGATTGACTTTTCTATAGTAAATTATTCAAAAAATAATTTTATACTGTCACAAATTTTAATTGCGCCAGGGATTGACTTTTCTATAGTAAATTATTCAAAAAATAATTTTATACTGTCGCAAATTTTAAATATCCCAGGGATTGCCTTTTCTATAGTAAATTATTCAAAAAATAATTTTCAACTGTCACAAATTTTAATTGCGCCAGGGATTGCCTTTTCTATAGTAAATTTTTCAAAAACTAATTTTATACTGTCACAAATTTTAATTACGCCAGGGATTGACTTTTCTATAGTAAATTATTCAAAAACTAATTTTATACTGTCGCAAATTTTAAATATCCCAGGGATTGACTTTTCTATAGTAAATTATTCAAAAACTAATTTTATACTGTCGCAAATTTTAAATATCCCAGGGATTGCCTTTTCTATAGTAAATTATTCAAAAAATAATTTTATACTGTCACAAATTTTAATTACGCCAGGGATTGCCTTTTCTATAGTAAATTATTCATAAAATAATTTTCAACTGTCACAAATTTTAAATATCCAGGGATTGCCTTTTCTACAGTAAATTATTCAAAAACTAATTTTATACTGTCGCAAATTTTAAATATCCCAGGGATTGCCTTTTCTATAGTAAATTATTCAAAAAATAATTTTCAACTGTCACAAATTTTAATTGCGCCAGGGATTGCCTTTTCTATAGTAAATTTTTCAAAAACTAATTTTATACTGTCGCAAATTTTAAATATCCCAGGGATTGCCTTTTCTATAGTAAATTATTCAAAAAATAATTTTCAACTGTCACAAATTTTAATTGCGCCAGGGATTGACTTTTCTATAGTAAATTATTCAAAAACTAATTTTATACTGTCGCAAATTTTAAATATCCCAGGGATTGCCTTTTCTATAGTAAATTATTCAAAAAATAATTTTATACTGTCACAAATTTTAATTACGCCAGGGATTGCCTTTTCTATAGTAAATTATTCAAAAAATAATTTTCAACTGTCACAAATTTTAATTACGCCAGGGATTGACTTTTCTATAGTAAATTATTCAAAAACTAATTTTATACTGTCGCAAATTTTAAATATCCCAGGGATTGCCTTTTCTATAGTAAATTATTCAAAAAATAATATTCATCTGTCACAAATTTTAAATACCCCAGGGATTGCCTTTTCTATAGTAAATTATTCAAAAAATAATTTTATACTGTCGCAAATTTTAAATATCCCAGGGATTGCCTTTTCTATAGTAAATTATTCAAAAAATAATTTTCAACTGTCACAAATTTTAATTGCGCCAGGGATTGACTTTTCTATAGTAAATTATTCAAAAACTAATTTTATACTGTCGCAAATTTTAAATATCCCAGGGATTGACTTTTCTATAGTAAATTATTCAAAAAATAATTTTCAACAATCACAAATTTTAATTGCGCCAGGGATTGACTTTTCTATAGTAAATTATTCAAAAACTAATTTTATACTGTCGCAAATTTTAAATATCCCAGGGATTGCCTTTTCTATAGTAAATTATTCAAAAAATAATTTTCAACTGTCACAAATTTTAAATATCCCAGGGATTGCCTTTTCTATAGTAAATTATTCAAAAAATAATTTTATACTGTCGCAAATTTTAAATATCCCAGGGATTGCCTTTTCTATAGTAAATTTTTCAAAAACTAATTTTATACTGTCACAAATTTTAATTACGCCAGGGATTGACTTTTCTATAGTAAATTATTCAAAAACTAATTTTATACTGTCGCAAATTTTAAATATCCCAGGGATTGCCTTTTCTATAGTAAATTATTCAAAAAATAATTTTATACTGTCACAAATTTTAATTGCGCCAGGGATTGACTTTTCTATAGTAAATTATTCAAAAACTAATTTTATACTGTCACAAATTTTAATTGCGCCAGGGATTGACTTTTCTATAGTAAATTTTTCAAAAACTAATTTTATACTGTCACAAATTTTAATTACGCCAGGGATTGACTTTTCTATAGTAAATTTTTCAAAAACTAATTTTATACTGTCGCAAATTTTAATTGCGCCAGGGATTGCCTTTTCTATAGTAAATTATTCAAAAACTAATTTTATACTGTCACAAATTTTAATTACGCCAGGGATTGACTTTTCTATAGTAAATTATTCAAAAAATAATTTTATACTGTCACAAATTTTAATTACGCCAGGGATTGCCTTTTCTATAGTAAATTATTCAAAAACTAATTTTATACTGTCACAAATTTTAATTGCGCCAGGGATTGACTTTTCTATAGTAAATTATTCAAAAACTAATTTTATACTGTCGCAAATTTTAAATATCCCAGGGATTGACTTTTCTATAGTAAATTATTCAAAAACTAATTTTATACTGTCACAAATTTTAATTGCGCCAGGGATTGACTTTTCTATAGTAAATTATTCAAAAACTAATTTTATACTGTCGCAAATTTTAAATATCCCAGGGATTGCCTTTTCTATAGTAAATTATTCAAAAACTAATTTTATACTGTCGCAAATTTTAAATATCCCAGGGATTGCCTTTTCTATAGTAAATTATTCAAAAAATAATTTTCAACTGTCACAAATTTTAATTGCGCCAGGGATTGCCTTTTCTATAGTAAATTTTTCAAAAACTAATTTTATACTGTCACAAATTTTAATTACGCCAGGGATTGACTTTTCTATAGTAAATTATTCAAAAAATAATTTTCAACTGTCACAAATTTTAAATATCCCAGGGATTGACTTTTCTATAGTAAATTATTCAAAAACTAATTTTATACTGTCACAAATTTTAAATATCCCAGGGATTGCCTTTTCTATAGTAAATTATTCAAAAAATAATTTTCAACTGTCATAAATTTTAATTGCGCCAGGGATTGACTTTTCTATAGTAAATTATTCAAAAACTAATTTTATACTGTCGCAAATTTTAAATATCCCAGGGATTGCCTTTTCTATAGTAAATTATTCAAAAAATAATTTTATACTGTCACAAATTTTAATTGCGCCAGGGATTGACTTTTCTATAGTAAATTATTCAAAAACTAATTTTATACTGTCGCAAATTTTAAATATCCCAGGGATTGCCTTTTCTATAGTAAATTATTCAAAAAATAATTTTCAACTGTCACAAATTTTAATTGCGCCAGGGATTGCCTTTTATATAGTAAATTATTCAAAAACTAATTTTATACTGTCGCAAATTTTAAATATCCCAGGGATTGCCTTTTCTATAGTAAATTATTCAAAAAATAATTTTCAACTGTCACAAATTTTAATTGCGCCAGGGATTGACTTTTCTATAGTAAATTATTCAAAAAATAATTTTATACTGTCACAAATTTTAATTGCGCCAGGGATTGACTTTTCTATAGTAAATTATTCAAAAAATAATTTTATACTGTCGCAAATTTTAAATATCCCAGGGATTGCCTTTTCTATAGTAAATTATTCAAAAAATAATTTTCAACTGTCACAAATTTTAATTGCGCCAGGGATTGACTTTTCTATAGTAAATTATTCAAAAACTAATTTTATACTGTCGCAAATTTTAAATATCCCAGGGATTGCCTTTTCTATAGTAAATTATTCAAAAAATAATTTTATACTGTCACAAATTTTAATTGCGCCAGGGATTGACTTTTCTATAGTAAATTATTCAAAAACTAATTTTATACTGTCGCAAATTTTAATTACGCCAGGGATTGCCTTTTCTATAGTAAATTATTCAAAAACTAATTTTCAACTGTCACAAATTTTAATTGCGCCAGGGATTGACTTTTCTATAGTAAATTATTCAAAAACTAATTTTCAACTGTCACAAATTTTAATTGCGCCAGGGATTGACTTTTCTATAGTAAATTTTTCAAAAACTAATTTTATACTGTCACAAATTTTAATTACGCCAGGGATTGCCTTTTCTATAGTAAATTTTTCAAAAACTAATTTTATACTGTCACAAATTTTAATTACGCCAGGGATTGACTTTTCTATAGTAAATTATTCAAAAACTAATTTTATACTGTCGCAAATTTTAAATATCCCAGGGATTGCCTTTTCCATAGTAAATTATTCAAAAAATAATTTTCAACTGTCACAAATTTTAATTGCGCCAGGGATTGACTTTTCTATAGTAAATTATTCAAAAACTAATTTTATACTGTCGCAAATTTTAATTACGCCAGGGATTGACTTTTCTATAGTAAATTATTCAAAAACTAATTTTATACTGTCGCAAATTTTAAATATCCCAGGGATTGCCTTTTCTATAGTAAATTATTCAAAAAATAATTTTATACTGTCACAAATTTTAATTACGCCAGGGATTGACTTTTCTATAGTAAATTATTCAAAAAATAATTTTATACTGTCACAAATTTTAATTGCGCCAGGGATTGACTTTTCTATAGTAAATTATTCAAAAACTAATTTTATACTGTCACAAATTTTAATTGCGCCAGGGATTGACTTTTCTATAGTAAATTATTTTTTGAATAATTTACTATAGAAAAGGCAATCCCTGGGATATTTAAAATTTGCGACAGTATAAAATTATTTTTTGAATAATTTACTATAGAAAAGGCAATCCCTGGGATATTTAAAATTTGTGACAGTTGAAAATTATTTTTTGAATAATTTACTATAGAAAAGGCAATCCCTGGGATATTTAAAATTTGCGACAGTATAAAATTAGTTTTTGAATAATTTACTATAGAAAAGTCAATCCCTGGCGCAATTAAAATTTGTGACAGTTGAAAATTAGTTTTTGAATAATTTACTATAGAAAAGTCAATCCCTGGCGCAATTAAAATTTGCGACAGTATAAAATTAGTTTTTGAATAATTTACTATAGAAAAGTCAATCCCTGGCGCAATTAAAATTTGTGACAGTTGAAAATAATTTTTTGAAAAATTTACTATAGAAAAGGCAATCCCTGGCGCAATTAAAATTTGTGACAGTTGAAAATTATTTTTTGAATAATTTACTATAGAAAAGGCAATCCCTGGCGCAATTAAAATTTGTGACAGTTGAAAATTATTTTTTGAATAATTTACTATAGAAAAGGCAATCCCTGGCGTAATTAAAATTTGCGACAGTATAAAATTAGTTTTTGAATAATTTACTATAGAAAAGGCAATCCCTGGGATATTTAAAATTTGCGACAGTATAAAATTAGTTTTTGAATAATTTACTATAGAAAAGTCAATCCCTGGCGCAATTAAAATTTGTGACAGTTGAAAATTAGTTTTTGAATAATTTACTATAGAAAAGTCAATCCCTGGCGCAATTAAAATTTGTGACAGTTGAAAATTATTTTTTGAATAATTTACTATAGAAAAGTCAATCCCTGGCGCAATTAAAATTTGTGACAGTATAAAATTATTTTTTGAATAATTTACTATAGAAAAGGCAATCCCTGGGATATTTAAAATTTGCGAGAGTATAAAATTAGTTTTTGAATAATTTACTATAGAAAAGGCAATCCCTGGCGTAATTAAAATTTGCGACAGTATAAAATTAGTTTTTGAATAATTTACTATAGAAAAGGCAATCCCTGGGATATTTAAAATTTGCGACAGTATAAAATTAGTTTTTGAATAATTTACTATAGAAAAGTCAATCCCTGGCGCAATTAAAATTTGTGACAGTTGAAAATTATTTTTTGAAAAATTTACTATAGAAAAGGCAATCCCTGGCGCAATTAAAATTTGTGACAGTTGAAAATTATTTTTTGAATAATTTACTATAGAAAAGGCAATCCCTGGCGCAATTAAAATTTGTGACAGTTGAAAATTATTTTTTGAATAATTTACTATAGAAAAGTCAATCCCTGGCGCAATTAAAATTTGTGACAGTATAAAATTATTTTTTGAATAATTTACTATAGAAAAGTCAATCCCTGGCGCAATTAAAATTTGTGACAGTTGAAAATTAGTTTTTGAATAATTTACTATAGAAAAGGCAATCCCTGGGATATTTAAAATTTGCGACAGTATAAAATTAGTTTTTGAATAATTTACTATAGAAAAGTCAATCCCTGGCGCAATTAAAATTTGTGACAGTATAAAATTAGTTTTTGAATAATTTACTATAGAAAAGTCAATCCCTGGCGCAATTAAAATTTGTGACAGTTGAAAATTATTTTTTGAAAAATTTACTATAGAAAAGGCAATCCCTGGCGCAATTAAAATTTGTGACAGTTGAAAATTATTTTTTGAATAATTTACTATAGAAAAGGCAATCCCTGGCGCAATTAAAATTTGTGACAGTTGAAAATTATTTTTTGAATAATTTACTATAGAAAAGTCAATCCCTGGCGCAATTAAAATTTGTGACAGTATAAAATTATTTTTTGAATAATTTACTATAGAAAAGTCAATCCCTGGCGCAATTAAAATTTGTGACAGTATAAAATTATTTTTTGAATAATTTACTATAGAAAAGGCAATCCCTGGGATATTTAAAATTTGCGACAGTATAAAATTAGTTTTTGAATAATTTACTATAGAAAAGTCAATCCCTGGCGCAATTAAAATTTGTGACAGTATAAAATTAGTTTTTGAATAATTTACTATAGAAAAGGCAATCCCTGGCGCAATTAAAATTTGTGACAGTATAAAATTATTTTTTGAATAATTTACTATAGAAAAGGCAATCCCTGGGATATTTAAAATTTGCGACAGTATAAAATTAGTTTTTGAATAATTTACTATAGAAGAGGCAATCCCTGGCGCAATTAAAATTTGTGACAGTTGAAAATTAGTTTTTGAATAATTTACTATAGAAAAGGCAATCCCTGGGATATTTAAAATTTGCGACAGTATAAAATTAGTTTTTGAATAATTTACTATAGAAAAGGCAATCCCTGGCGTAATTAAAATTTGCGACAGTATAAAATTATTTTTTGAAAAATTTACTATAGAAAAGTCAATCCCTGGCGCAATTAAAATTTGTGACAGTATAAAATTATTTTTTGAATAATTTACTATAGAAAAGTCAATCCCTGGCGCAATTAAAATTTGTGACAGTATAAAATTAGTTTTTGAATAATTTACTATAGAAAAGGCAATCCCTGGCGTAATTAAAATTTGCGACAGTATAAAATTATTTTTTGAATAATTTACTATAGAAAAGGCAATCCCTGGCGCACATAAAATTTGTGACAGTTGAAAATTATTTTTTGAATAATTTACTATAGAAAAGTCAATCCCTGGCGCAATTAAAATTTGTGACAGTTGAAAATTATTTTTTGAAAAATTTACTATAGAAAAGGCAATCCCTGGGATATTTAAAATTTGCGACAGTATAAAATTAGTTTTTGAATAATTTACTATAGAAAAGTCAATCCCTGGCGCAATTAAAATTTGTGACAGTATAAAATTAGTTTTTGAATAATTTACTATAGAAAAGGCAATCCCTGGCGCAATTAAAATTTGTGACAGTATAAAATTAGTTTTTGAATAATTTACTATAGAAAAGTCAATCCCTGGGATATTTAAAATTTGCGACAGTATAAAATTAGTTTTTGAATAATTTACTATAGAAAAGTCAATCCCTGGCGCAATTAAAATTTGTGACAGTTGAAAATTATTTTTTGAAAAATTTACTATAGAAAAGGCAATCCCTGGCGTAATTAAAATTTGTGACAGTATAAAATTATTTTTTGAATAATTTACTATAGAAAAGTCAATCCCTGGCGCAATTAAAATTTGTGACAGTTGAAAATTATTTTTTGAAAAATTTACTATAGAAAAGGCAATCCCTGGCGCAATTAAAATTTGTGACAGTTGAAAATTATTTTTTGAATAATTTACTATAGAAAAGGCAATCCCTGGCGTAATTAAAATTTGCGACAGTATAAAATTAGTTTTTGAATAATTTACTATAGAAAAGGCAATCCCTGGGATATTTAAAATTTGCGACAGTATAAAATTAGTTTTTGAATAATTTACTATAGAAAAGTCAATCCCTGGCGCAATTAAAATTTGTGACAGTATAAAATTAGTTTTTGAATAATTTACTATAGAAAAGTCAATCCCTGGCGTAATTAAAATTTGCGACAGTATAAAATTAGTTTTTGAATAATTTACTATAGAAAAGTCAATCCCTGGCGCAATTAAAATTTGTGACAGTATAAAATTAGTTTTTGAATAATTTACTATAGAAAAGGCAATCCCTGGCGTAATTAAAATTTGCGACAGTATAAAATTAGTTTTTGAATAATTTACTATAGAAAAGGCAATCCCTGGGATATTTAAAATTTGCGACAGTATAAAATTAGTTTTTGAATAATTTACTATAGAAAAGTCAATCCCTGGCGCAATTAAAATTTGTGACAGTATAAAATTAGTTTTTGAATAATTTACTATAGAAAAGTCAATCCCTGGCGCAATTAAAATTTGTGACAGTTGAAAATTATTTTTTGAATAATTTACTATAGAAAAGTCAATCCCTGGCGCAATTAAAATTTGTGACAGTTGAAAATTATTTTTTGAAAAATTTACTATAGAAAAGGCAATCCCTGGCGCAATTAAAATTTGTGACAGTTGAAAATTATTTTTTGAATAATTTACTATAGAAAAGGCAATCCCTGGCGCAATTAAAATTTGTGACAGTTGAAAATTATTTTTTGAATAATTTACTATAGAAAAGTCAATCCTTGGCGCAATTAAAATTTGTGACAGTATAAAATTATTTTTTGAATAATTTACTATAGAAAAGTCAATCCCTGGCGCAATTAAAATTTGTGACAGTTGAAAATTATTTTTTGAATAATTTACTATAGAAAAGGCAATCCCTGGGATATTTAAAATTTGCGACAGTATAAAATTAGTTTTTGAATAATTTACTATAGAAAAGTCAATCCCTGGCGCAATTAAAATTTGTGACAGTATAAAATTAGTTTTTGAATAATTTACTATAGAAAAGTCAATCCCTGGCGCAATTAAAATTTGTGACAGTTGAAAATTATTTTTTGAAAAATTTACTATAGAAAAGGCAATCCCTGGCGCAATTAAAATTTGTGACAGTTGAAAATTATTTTTTGAATAATTTACTATAGAAAAGGCAATCCCTGGCGCAATTAAAATTTGTGACAGTTGAAAATTATTTTTTGAATAATTTACTATAGAAAAGTCAATCCCTGGCGCAATTAAAATTTGTGACAGTATAAAATTATTTTTTGAATAATTTACTATAGAAAAGTCAATCCCTGGCGCAATTAAAATTTGTGACAGTATAAAATTAGTTTTTGAATAATTTACTATAGAAAAGTCAATCCCTGGCGCAATTAAAATTTGTGACAGTTGAAAATTATTTTTTGAATAATTTACTATAGAAAAGTCAATCCCTGGCGCAATTAAAATTTGTGACAGTATAAAATTAGTTTTTGAATAATTTACTATAGAAAAGGCAATCCCTGGCGTAATTAAAATTTGTGACAGTTGAAAATTATTTTTTGAAAAATTTACTATATAAAAGGCAATCCCTGGGATATTTAAAATTTGCGACAGTATAAAATTAGTTTTTGAATAATTTACTATAGAAAAGGCAATCCCTGGCGCAATTAAAATTTGTGACAGTATAAAATTAGTTTTTGAATAATTTACTATAGAAAAGGCAATCCCTGGCGTAATTAAAATTTGTGACAGTTGAAAATTATTTTTTGAAAAATTTACTATAGAAAAGGCAATCCCTGGCGCAATTAAAATTTGTGACAGTTGAAAATTATTTTTTGAATAATTTACTATAGAAAAGGCAATCCCTGGCGCAAATAAAATTTGCGACAGTATAAAATTAGTTTTTGAATAATTTACTATAGAAAAGTCAATCCCTGGCGCAATTAAAATTTGTGACAGTATAAAATTAGTTTTTGAATAATTTACTATAGAAAAGGCAATCCCTGGGATATTTAAAATTTGCGACAGTATAAAATTAGTTTTTGAATAATTTACTATAGAAAAGTCAATCCCTGGCGCAATTAAAATTTGTGACAGTATAAAATTATTTTTTGAATAATTTACTATAGAAAAGTCAATCCCTGGCGCAATTAAAATTTGTGACAGTTGAAAATTATTTTTTGAAAAATTTACTATAGAAAAGGCAATCCCTGGCGCAATTAAAATTTGTGACAGTTGAAAATTATTTTTTGAATAATTTACTATAGAAAAGGCAATCCCTGGCGTAATTAAAATTTGCGACAGTATAAAATTAGTTTTTGAATAATTTACTATAGAAAAGGCAATCCCTGGGATATTTAAAATTTGCGACAGTATAAAATTAGTTTTTGAATAATTTACTATAGAAAAGTCAATCCCTGGCGCAATTAAAATTTGTGACAGTATAAAATTAGTTTTTGAATAATTTACTATAGAAAAGGCAATCCCTGGCGCAATTAAAATTTGTGACAGTATAAAATTATTTTTTGAATAATTTACTATAGAAAAGGCAATCCCTGGGATATTTAAAATTTGCGACAGTATAAAATTAGTTTTTGAATAATTTACTATAGAAAAGGCAATCCCTGGGATATTTAAAATTTGCGACAGTATAAAATTATTTTTTGAATAATTTACTATAGAAAAGGCAATCCCTGGGATATTTAAAATTTGCGACAGTATAAAATTAGTTTTTGAATAATTTACTATAGAAAAGTCAATCCCTGGCGCAATTAAAATTTGTGACAGTATAAAATTATTTTTTGAATAATTTACTATAGAAAAGTCAATCCCTGGCGCAATTAAAATTTGTGACAGTATAAAATTATTTTTTGAATAATTTACTATAGAAAAGTCAATCCCTGGCGCAATTAAAATTTGTGACAGTTGAAAATTATTTTTTGAATAATTTACTATAGAAAAGGCAATCCCTGGGATATTTAAAATTTGCGACAGTATAAAATTAGTTTTTGAATAATTTACTATAGAAAAGTCAATCCATGGCGCAATTAAAATTTGTGACAGTATAAAATTAGTTTTTGAATAATTTACTATAGAAAAGTCAATCCCTGGCGCAATTAAAATTTGTGACAGTATAAAATTAGTTTTTGAATAATTTACTATAGAAAAGGCAATCCCTGGCGCAATTAAAATTTGTGACAGTTGAAAATTATTTTTTGAATAATTTACTATAGAAAAGGCAATCCCTGGCGCACATAAAATTTGTGACAGTATAAAATTAGTTTTTGAATAATTTACTATAGAAAAGTCAATCCCTGGGATATTTAAAATTTGCGACAGTATAAAATTAGTTTTTGAATAATTTACTATAGAAAAGTCAATCCCTGGCGCAATTAAAATTTGTGACAGTTGAAAATTATTTTTTGAAAAATTTACTATAGAAAAGGCAATCCCTGGCGTAATTAAAATTTGCGACAGTATAAAATTAGTTTTTGAATAATTTACTATAGAAAAGGCAATCCCTGGCGCAATTAAAATTTGTGACAGTTGAAAATTAGTTTTTGAATAATTTACTATAGAAAAGGCAATCCCTGGGATATTTAAAATTTGCGACAGTATAAAATTAGTTTTTGAATAATTTACTATAGAAAAGGCAATCCCTGGCGTAATTAAAATTTGCGACAGTATAAAATTATTTTTTGAAAAATTTACTATAGAAAAGTCAATCCCTGGCGCAATTAAAATTTGTGACAGTATAAAATTATTTTTTGAATAATTTACTATAGAAAAGTCAATCCCTGGCGCAATTAAAATTTGCGACAGTATAAAATTAGTTTTTGAATAATTTACTATAGAAAAGTCAATCCCTGGCGTAATTAAAATTTGCGACAGTATAAAATTATTTTTTGAATAATTTACTATAGAAAAGGCAATCCCTGGGATATTTAAAATTTGCGACAGTATAAAATTAGTTTTTGAATAATTTACTATAGAAAAGTCAATCCCTGGCGCAATTAAAATTTGTGACAGTTGAAAATTATTTTTTGAATAATTTACTATAGAAAAGGCAATCCCTGGGATATTTAAAATTTGCGACAGTATAAAATTAGTTTTTGAATAATATACTATAGAAAAGTCAATCCCTGGCGCAATTAAAATTTGTGACAGTATAAAATTAGTTTTTGAATAATTTACTATAGAAAAGTCAATCCCTGGCGCAATTAAAATTTGTGACAGTATAAAATTAGTTTTTGAATAATTTACTATAGAAAAGGCAATCCCTGGCGCAATTAAAATTTGTGACAGTTGAAAATTATTTTTTGAATAATTTACTATAGAAAAGGCAATCCCTGGCGCACATAAAATTTGTGACAGTATAAAATTAGTTTTTGAATAATTTACTATAGAAAAGTCAATCCCTGGGATATTTAAAATTTGCGACAGTATAAAATTAGTTTTTGAATAATTTACTATAGAAAAGTCAATCCCTGGCGCAATTAAAATTTGTGACAGTTGAAAATTATTTTTTGAAAAATTTACTATAGAAAAGGCAATCCCTGGCGTAATTAAAATTTGCGACAGTATAAAATTAGTTTTTGAATAATTTACTATAGAAAAGGCAATCCCTGGCGCAATTAAAATTTGCGACAGTATAAAATTAGTTTTTGAATAATTTACTATAGAAAAGTCAATCCCTGGCGCAATTAAAATTTGTGACAGTATAAAATTAGTTTTTGAATAATTTACTATAGAAAAGGCAATCCCTGGCGTAATTAAAATTTGTGACAGTTGAAAATTATTTTTTGAAAAATTTACTATATAAAAGGCAATCCCTGGGATATTTAAAATTTGCGACAGTATAAAATTAGTTTTTGAATAATTTACTATAGAAAAGGCAATCCCTGGCGCAATTAAAATTTGTGACAGTATAAAATTATTTTTTGAATAATTTACTATAGAAAAGTCAATCCCTGGCGCAATTAAAATTTGTGACAGTTGAAAATTATTTTTTGAATAATTTACTATAGAAAAGGCAATCCCTGGGATATTTAAAATTTGCGACAGTATAAAATTAGTTTTTGAATAATTTACTATAGAAAAGTCAATCCCTGGCGCAATTAAAATTTGTGACAGTATAAAATTATTTTTTGAATAATTTACTATAGAAAAGTCAATCCCTGGCGCAATTAAAATTTGTGACAGTTGAAAATTATTTTTTGAAAAATTTACTATAGAAAAGGCAATCCCTGGCGCAATTAAAATTTGTGACAGTTGAAAATTATTTTTTGAATAATTTACTATAGAAAAGGCAATCCCTGGCGTAATTAAAATTTGCGACAGTATAAAATTAGTTTTTGAATAATTTACTATAGAAAAGGCAATCCCTGGGATATTTAAAATTTGCGACAGTATAAAATTAGTTTTTGAATAATTTACTATAGAAAAGTCAATCCCTGGCGCAATTAAAATTTGTGACAGTATAAAATTAGTTTTTGAATAATTTACTATAGAAAAGTCAATCCCTGGCGCAATTAAAATTTGTGACAGTTGAAAATTATTTTTTGAAAAATTTACTATAGAAAAGGCAATCCCTGGCGTAATTAAAATTTGCGACAGTATAAAATTAGTTTTTGAATAATTTACTATAGAAAAGGCAATCCCTGGCGTAATTAAAATTTGCGACAGTATAAAATTAGTTTTTGAATAATTTACTATAGAAAAGGCAATCCCTGGCGTAATTAAAATTTGCGACAGTATAAAATTATTTTTTGAATAATTTACTATAGAAAAGGCAATCCCTGGCGTAATTAAAATTTGTGACAGTTGAAAATTATTTTTTGAAAAATTTACTATATAAAAGGCAATCCCTGGGATATTTAAAATTTGCGACAGTATAAAATTAGTTTTTGAATAATTTACTATAGAAAAGGCAATCCCAGGCGCAATTAAAATTTGTGACAGTATAAAATTATTTTTTGAATAATTTACTATAGAAAAGTCAATCCCTGGCGCAATTAAAATTTGTGACAGTTGAAAATTATTTTTTGAATAATTTACTATAGAAAAGTCAATCCCTGGCGCAATTAAAATTTGTGACAGTATAAAATTAGTTTTTGAATAATTTACTATAGAAAAGTCAATCCCTGGCGTAATTAAAATTTGTGACAGTTGAAAATTATTTTTTGAATAATTTACTATAGAAAAGTCAATCCCTGGCGTAATTAAAATTTGTGACAGTTGAAAATTATTTTTTGAATAATTTACTATAGAAAAGTCAATCCCTGGCGCAATTAAAATTTGTGACAGTATAAAATTAGTTTTTGAATAATTTACTATAGAAAAGTCAATCCCTGGCGCAATTAAAATTTGTGACAGTATAAAATTATTTTTTGAATAATTTACTATAGAAAAGGCAATCCCTGGGATATTTAAAATTTGCGACAGTATAAAATTAGTTTTTGAATAATTTACTATAGAAAAGGCAATCCCTGGGATATTTAAAATTTGTGACAGTTGAAAATTATTTTTTGAATAATTTACTATAGAAAAGGCAATCCCTGGCGCAATTAAAATTTGTGACAGTTGAAAATTATTTTTTGAATAATTTACTATAGAAAAGTCAATCCCTGGCGCAATTAAAATTTGTGACAGTATAAAATTATTTTTTGAATAATTTACTATAGAAAAGGCAATCCCTGGGATATTTAAAATTTGCGACAGTATAAAATTAGTTTTTGAATAATTTACTATAGAAAAGTCAATCCCTTGCGCAATTAAAATTTGTGACAGTATAAAATTAGTTTTTGAATAATTTACTATAGAAAAGGCAATCCCTGGCGCAATTAAAATTTGTGACAGTATAAAATTATTTTTTGAATAATTTACTATAGAAAAGGCAATCCCTGGGATATTTAAAATTTGCGACAGTATAAAATTAGTTTTTGAATAATTTACTATAGAAAAGTCAATCCCTGGCGTAATTAAAATTTGTGACAGTTGAAAATTATTTTTTGAATAATTTACTATAGAAAAGTCAATCCCTGGCGCAATTAAAATTTGTGACAGTATAAAATAAGTTTTTGAATAATTTACTATAGAAAAGTCAATCCCTGGCGTAATTAAAATTTGTGACAGTTGAAAATTATTTTTTGAATAATTTACTATAGAAAAGTCAATCCCTGGCGTAATTAAAATTTGTGACAGTTGAAAATTATTTTTTGAATAATTTACTATAGAAAAGTCAATCCCTGGCGCAATTAAAATTTGTGACAGTATAAAATTAGTTTTTGAATAATTTACTATAGAAAAGTCAATCCCTGGCGTAATTAAAATTTGTGACAGTTGAAAATTATTTTTTGAATAATTTACTATAGAAAAGTCAATCCCTGGCGCAATTAAAATTTGTGACAGTATAAAATTATTTTTTGAATAATTTACTATAGAAAAGTCAATCCCTGGCGCAATTAAAATTTGTGACAGTATAAAATTATTTTTTGAATAATTTACTATAGAAAAGTCAATCCCTGGCGCAATTAAAATTTGTGACAGTATAAAATTATTTTTTGAATAATTTACTATAGAAAAGTCAATCCCTGGCGCAATTAAAATTTGTGACAGTTGAAAATTATTTTTTGAATAATTTACTATAGAAAAGGCAATCCCTGGGATATTTAAAATTTGCGACAGTATAAAATTAGTTTTTGAATAATTTACTATAGAAAAGTCAATCCCTGGCGCAATTAAAATTTGTGACAGTATAAAATTAGTTTTTGAATAATTTACTATAGAAAAGTCAATCCCTGGCGCAATTAAAATTTGTGACAGTATAAAATTAGTTTTTGAATAATTTACTATAGAAAAGGCAATCCCTGGCGCAATTAAAATTTGTGACAGTTGAAAATTATTTTTTGAATAATTTACTATAGAAAAGTCAATCCCTGGCGCAATTAAAATTTGTGACAGTATAAAATTAGTTTTTGAATAATTTACTATAGAAAAGTCAATCCCTGGGATATTTAAAATTTGCGACAGTATAAAATTATTTTTTGAATAATTTACTATAGAAAAGGCAATCCCTGGCGTAATTAAAATTTGCGACAGTATAAAATTATTTTTTGAATAATTTACTATAGAAAAGGCAATCCCTGGCGTAATTAAAATTTGCGACAGTATAAAATTAGTTTTTGAATAATTTACTATAGAAAAGGCAATCCCTGGCGTAATTAAAATTTGCGACAGTATAAAATTATTTTTTGAATAATTTACTATAGAAAAGGCAATCCCTGGGATATTTAAAATTTGCGACAGTATAAAATTAGTTTTTGAATAATTTACTATAGAAAAGGCAATCCCTGGCGTAATTAAAATTTGCGACAGTATAAAATTAGTTTTTGAATAATTTACTACAGAAAAGTCAATCCCTGGGATATTTAAAATTTGCGACAGTATAAAATTAGTTTTTGAATAATTTACTATAGAAAAGTCAATCCCTGGCGCAATTAAAATTTGTGACAGTTGAAAATTATTTTTTGAAAAATTTACTATAGAAAAGGCAATCCCTGGCGTAATTAAAATTTGCGACAGTATAAAATTAGTTTTTGAATAATTTACTATAGAAAAGGCAATCCCTGGCGTAATTAAAATTTGTGACAGTTGAAAATTATTTTTTGAATAATTTACTATAGAAAAGTCAATCCCTGGCGCAATTAAAATTTGTGACAGTATAAAATTAGTTTTTGAATAATTTACTATAGAAAAGGCAATCCCTGGCGTAATTAAAATTTGCGACAGTATAAAATTAGTTTTTGAATAATTTACTATAGAAAAGTCAATCCCTGGCGCAATTAAAATTTGTGACAGTTGAAAATTATTTTTTGAATAATTTACTATAGAAAAGGCAATCCCTGGCGCAATTAAAATTTGTGACAGTTGAAAATTATTTTTTGAATAATTTACTATAGAAAAGGCAATCCCTGGGATATTTAAAATTTGCGACAGTATAAAATTAGTTTTTGAATAATTTACTATAGAAAAGGCAATCCCTGGCGTAATTAAAATTTGCGACAGTATAAAATTAGTTTTTGAATAATTTACTATAGAAAAGTCAATCCCTGGCGCAATTAAAATTTGTGACAGTTGAAAATTATTTTTTGAATAATTTACTATAGAAAAGGCAATCCCTGGCGTAATTAAAATTTGCGACAGTATAAAATTAGTTTTTGAATAATTTACTATAGAAAAGGCAATCCCTGGGATATTTAAAATTTGCGACAGTATAAAATTATTTTTTGAATAATTTACTATAGAAAAGGCAATCCCTGGCGTAATTAAAATTTGCGACAGTATAAAATTAGTTTTTGAATAATTTACTATAGAAAAGGCAATCCCTGGCGTAATTAAAATTTGTGACAGTTGAAAATTATTTTTTGAAAAATTTACTATATAAAAGGCAATCCCTGGGATATTTAAAATTTGCGACAGTATAAAATTAGTTTTTGAATAATTTACTATAGAAAAGTCAATCCCTGGCGCAATTAAAATTTGTGACAGTATAAAATTATTTTTTGAATAATTTACTATAGAAAAGTCAATCCCTGGCGCAATTAAAATTTGTGACAGTTGAAAATTATTTTTTGAATAATTTACTATAGAAAAGGCAATCCCTGGGATATTTAAAATTTGCGACAGTATAAAATTAGTTTTTGAATAATTTACTATAGAAAAGTCAATCCCTGGCGCAATTAAAATTTGTGACAGTATAAAATTATTTTTTGAATAATTTACTATAGAAAAGTCAATCCCTGGCGCAATTAAAATTTGTGACAGTTGAAAATTATTTTTTGAAAAATTTACTATAGAAAAGGCAATCCCTGGCGCAATTAAAATTTGTGACAGTTGAAAATTATTTTTTGAATAATTTACTATAGAAAAGGCAATCCCTGGCGTAATTAAAATTTGCGACAGTATAAAATTAGTTTTTGAATAATTTACTATAGAAAAGGCAATCCCTGGGATATTTAAAATTTGCGACAGTATAAAATTAGTTTTTGAATAATTTACTATAGAAAAGTCAATCCCTGGCGCAATTAAAATTTGTGACAGTATAAAATTAGTTTTTGAATAATTTACTATAGAAAAGGCAATCCCTGGCGTAATTAAAATTTGCGACAGTATAAAATTATTTTTTGAATAATTTACTATAGAAAAGGCAATCCCTGGCGTAATTAAAATTTGCGACAGTATAAAATTAGTTTTTGAATAATTTACTATAGAAAAGGCAATCCCTGGGATATTTAAAATTTGCGACAGTATAAAATTAGTTTTTGAATAATTTACTATAGAAAAGTCAATCCCTGGCGCAATTAAAATTTGTGACAGTATAAAATTAGTTTTTGAATAATTTACTATAGAAAAGGCAATCCCTGGCGTAATTAAAATTTGCGACAGTATAAAATTATTTTTTGAATAATTTACTATAGAAAAGGCAATCCCTGGCGTAATTAAAATTTGCGACAGTATAAAATTAGTTTTTGAATAATTTACTATAGAAAAGGCAATCCCTGGCGTAATTAAAATTTGCGACAGTATAAAATTATTTTTTGAATAATTTACTATAGAAAAGGCAATCCCTGGCGCACATAAAATTTGTGACAGTATAAAATTAGTTTTTGAATAATTTACTATAGAAAAGTCAATCCCTGGGATATTTAAAATTTGTGACAGTTGAAAATTATTTTTTGAATAATTTACTATAGAAAAGTCAATCCCTGGCGTAATTAAAATTTGCGACAGTATAAAATTAGTTTTTGAATAATTTACTATAGAAAAGGCAATCCCTGGCGCACATAAAATTTGCGACAGTATAAAATTATTTTTTGAATAATTTACTATAGAAAAGGCAATCCCTGGGATATTTAAAATTTGCGACAGTATAAAACTAGTTTTTGAATAATTTACTATAGAAAAGGCAATCCCTGGCGTAATTAAAATTTGCGACAGTATAAAATTAGTTTTTGAATAATTTACTATAGAAAAGTCAATCCCTGGGATATTTAAAATTTGCGACAGTATAAAATTAGTTTTTGAATAATTTACTATAGAAAAGTCAATCCCTGGCGCAATTAAAATTTGTGACAGTTGAAAATTATTTTTTGAAAAATTTACTATAGAAAAGGCAATCCCTGGCGCAATTAAAATTTGTGACAGTTGAAAATTATTTTTTGAATAATTTACTATAGAAAAGGCAATCCCTGGCGTAATTAAAATTTGCGACAGTATAAAATTAGTTTTTGAATAATTTACTATAGAAAAGGCAATCCCTGGGATATTTAAAATTTGCGACAGTATAAAATTAGTTTTTGAATAATTTACTATAGAAAAGTCAATCCCTGGCGCAATTAAAATTTGTGACAGTATAAAATTAGTTTTTGAATAATTTACTATAGAAAAGTCAATCCCTGGCGCAATTAAAATTTGTGACAGTTGAAAATTATTTTTTGAATAATTTACTATAGAAAAGTCAATCCCTGGCGCAATTAAAATTTGTGACAGTTGAAAATTATTTTTTGAAAAATTTACTATAGAAAAGGCAATCCCTGGCGCAATTAAAATTTGTGACAGTTGAAAATTATTTTTTGAATAATTTACTATAGAAAAGGCAATCCCTGGCGCAATTAAAATTTGTGACAGTTGAAAATTATTTTTTGAATAATTTACTATAGAAAAGTCAATCCCTGGCGCAATTAAAATTTGTGACAGTATAAAATTATTTTTTGAATAATTTACTATAGAAAAGTCAATCCCTGGCGCAATTAAAATTTGTGACAGTTGAAAATTATTTTTTGAATAATTTACTATAGAAAAGGCAATCCCTGGGATATTTAAAATTTGCGACAGTATAAAATTAGTTTTTGAATAATTTACTATAGAAAAGTCAATCCCTGGCGCAATTAAAATTTGTGACAGTATAAAATTAGTTTTTGAATAATTTACTATAGAAAAGTCAATCCCTGGCGCAATTAAAATTTGTGACAGTTGAAAATTATTTTTTGAAAAATTTACTATAGAAAAGGCAATCCCTGGCGCAATTAAAATTTGTGACAGTTGAAAATTATTTTTTGAATAATTTACTATAGAAAAGGCAATCCCTGGCGCAATTAAAATTTGTGACAGTTGAAAATTATTTTTTGAATAATTTACTATAGAAAAGTCAATCCCTGGCGCAATTAAAATTTGTGACAGTATAAAATTATTTTTTGAATAATTTACTATAGAAAAGTCAATCCCTGGCGCAATTAAAATTTGTGACAGTATAAAATTAGTTTTTGAATAATTTACTATAGAAAAGTCAATCCCTGGCGCAATTAAAATTTGTGACAGTTGAAAATTATTTTTTGAATAATTTACTATAGAAAAGTCAATCCCTGGCGCAATTAAAATTTGTGACAGTATAAAATTAGTTTTTGAATAATTTACTATAGAAAAGGCAATCCCTGGCGTAATTAAAATTTGTGACAGTTGAAAATTATTTTTTGAAAAATTTACTATATAAAATGCAATCCCTGGGATATTTAAAATTTGCGACAGTATAAAATTAGTTTTTGAATAATTTACTATAGAAAAGGCAATCCCTGGCGCAATTAAAATTTGTGACAGTATAAAATTAGTTTTTGAATAATTTACTATAGAAAAGGCAATCCCTGGCGTAATTAAAATTTGTGACAGTTGAAAATTATTTTTTGAAAAATTTACTATAGAAAAGGCAATCCCTGGCGCAATTAAAATTTGTGACAGTTGAAAATTATTTTTTGAATAATTTACTATAGAAAAGGCAATCCCTGGCGCAATTAAAATTTGCGACAGTATAAAATTAGTTTTTGAATAATTTACTATAGAAAAGTCAATCCCTGGCGCAATTAAAATTTGTGACAGTATAAAATTAGTTTTTGAATAATTTACTATAGAAAAGGCAATCCCTGGGATATTTAAAATTTGCGACAGTATAAAATTAGTTTTTGAATAATTTACTATAGAAAAGTCAATCCCTGGCGCAATTAAAATTTGTGACAGTATAAAATTATTTTTTGAATAATTTACTATAGAAAAGTCAATCCCTGGCGCAATTAAAATTTGTGACAGTTGAAAATTATTTTTTGAAAAATTTACTATAGAAAAGGCAATCCCTGGCGCAATTAAAATTTGTGACAGTTGAAAATTATTTTTTGAATAATTTACTATAGAAAAGGCAATCCCTGGCGTAATTAAAATTTGCGACAGTATAAAATTAGTTTTTGAATAATTTACTATAGAAAAGGCAATCCCTGGGATATTTAAAATTTGCGACAGTATAAAATTAGTTTTTGAATAATTTACTATAGAAAAGGCAATCCCTGGCGCAATTAAAATTTGTGACAGTTGAAAATTATTTTTTGAATAATTTACTATAGAAAAGTCAATCCCTGGCGCAATTAAAATTTGCGACAGTATAAAATTAGTTTTTGAATAATTTACTATAGAAAAGTCAATCCCTGGCGCAATTAAAATTTGTGACAGTATAAAATTATTTTTTGAATAATTTACTATAGAAAAGTCAATCCCTGGCGCAATTAAAATTTGTGACAGTATAAAATTAGTTTTTGAATAATTTACTATAGAAAGGTCAATCCCTGGCGTAATTAAAATTTGTGACAGTTGAAAATTATTTTTTGAATAATTTACTATAGAAAAGGCAATCCCTGGCGCACATAAAATTTGTGACAGTTGAAAATTATTTTTTGAATAATTTACTATAGAAAAGTCAATCCCTGGCGCAATTAAAATTTGCGACAGTATAAAATTAGTTTTTGAATAATTTACTATAGAAAAGTCAATCCCTGGCGTAATTAAAATTTGTGACAGTTGAAAATTATTTTTTGAATAATTTACTATAGAAAAGGCAATCCCTGGCGCACATAAAATTTGTGACAGTTGAAAATTATTTTTTGAATAATTTACTATAGAAAAGTCAATCCCTGGCGCAATTAAAATTTGCGACAGTATAAAATTAGTTTTTGAATAATTTACTATAGAAAAGTCAATCCCTGGCGCAATTAAAATTTGTGACAGTATAAAATTATTTTTTGAATAATTTACTATAGAAAAGTCAATCCCTGGCGCAATTAAAATTTGTGACAGTATAAAATTAGTTTTTGAATAATTTACTATAGAAAAGTCAATCCCTGGCGCAATTAAAATTTGTGACAGTTGAAAATTATTTTTTGAAAAATTTACTATAGAAAAGGCAATCCCTGGCGTAATTAAAATTTGTGACAGTATAAAATTAGTTTTTGAATAATTTACTATAGAAAAGGCAATCCCTGGCGCAATTAAAATTTGTGACAGTTGAAAATTAGTTTTTGAATAATTTACTATAGAAAAGTCAATCCCTGGCGCAATTAAAATTTGCGACAGTATAAAATTAGTTTTTGAATAATTTACTATAGAAAAGTCAATCCCTGGCGCAATTAAAATTTGTGACAGTTGAAAATTATTTTTTGAATAATTTACTATAGAAAAGTCAATCCCTGGCGCAATTAAAATTTGTGACAGTTGAAAATTATTTTTTGAAAAATTTACTATAGAAAAGGCAATCCCTGGCGTAATTAAAATTTGTGACAGTATAAAATTAGTTTTTGAATAATTTACTATAGAAAAGTCAATCCCTGGCGCAATTAAAATTTGTGACAGTATAAAATTATTTTTTGAATAATTTACTATAGAAAAGTCAATCCCTGGCGCAATTAAAATTTGTGACAGTTGAAAATTATTTTTTGAATAATTTACTATAGAAAAGGCAATCCCTGGGATATTTAAAATTTGCGACAGTATAAAATTAGTTTTTGAATAATTTACTATAGAAAAGGCAATCCCTGGCGTAATTAAAATTTGCGACAGTATAAAATTAGTTTTTGAATAATTTACTATAGAAAAGTCAATCCCTGGCGCAATTAAAATTTGTGACAGTTGAAAATTATTTTTTGAAAAATTTACTATAGAAAAGGCAATCCCTGGCGCAATTAAAATTTGTGACAGTTGAAAATTATTTTTTGAATAATTTACTATAGAAAAGTCAATCCCTGGCGCAATTAAAATTTGCGACAGTATAAAATTAGTTTTTGAATAATTTACTATAGAAAAGTCAATCCCTGGCGCAATTAAAATTTGTGACAGTATAAAATTATTTTTTGAATAATTTACTATAGAAAAGTCAATCCCTGGCGCAATTAAAATTTGTGACAGTATAAAATTAGTTTTTGAATAATTTACTATAGAAAAGTCAATCCCTGGCGCAATTAAAATTTGTGACAGTATAAAATTATTTTTTGAATAATTTACTATAGAAAAGGCAATCCCTGGGATATTTAAAATTTGCGACAGTATAAAATTAGTTTTTGAATAATTTACTATAGAAAAGTCAATCCCTGGCGCAATTAAAATTTGTGACAGTTGAAAATTATTTTTTGAATAATTTACTATAGAAAAGGCAATCCCTGGCGCACATAAAATTTGTGACAGTTGAAAATTATTTTTTGAATAATTTACTATAGAAAAGTCAATCCCTGGCGCAATTAAAATTTGTGACAGTTGAAAATTATTTTTTGAAAAATTTACTATAGAAAAGGCAATCCCTGGGATATTTAAAATTTGTGACAGTATAAAATTATTTTTTGAATAATTTACTATAGAAAAGTCAATCCCTGGCGCAATTAAAATTTGTGACAGTTGAAAATTATTTTTTGAATAATTTACTATAGAAAAGTCAATCCCTGGCGTAATTAAAATTTGTGACAGTTGAAAATTATTTTTTTAATAATTTACTATAGAAAAGTCAATCCCTGGCGCAATTAAAATTTGTGACAGTTGAAAATTAGTTTTTGAATAATATACTATAGAAAAGTCAATCCCTGGCGCAATTAAAATTTGTGACAGTTGAAAATTAGTTTTTGAATAATTTACTATAGAAAAGGCAATCCCTGGCGTAATTAAAATTTGCGACAGTATAAAATTAGTTTTTGAATAATTTACTATAGAAAAGTCAATCCCTGGCGCAATTAAAATTTGTGACAGTATAAAATTAGTTTTTGAATAATTTACTATAGAAAAGTCAATCCCTGGCGTAATTAAAATTTGCGACAGTATAAAATTAGTTTTTGAAAAATTTACTATAGAAAAGTCAATCCCTGGCGCAATTAAAATTTGTGACAGTTGAAAATTATTTTTTGAATAATTTACTATAGAAAAGTCAATCCCTGGCGCAATTAAAATTTGCGACAGTATAAAATTAGTTTTTGAATAATTTACTATAGAAAAGTCAATCCCTGGGATATTTAAAATTTGTGACAGTATAAAATTAGTTTTTGAAAAATTTACTATAGAAAAGGCAATCCCTGGCGCAATTAAAATTTGTGACAGTTGAAAATTATTTTTTGAATAATTTACTATAGAAAAGTCAATCCCTGGGATATTTAAAATTTGTGACAGTTGAAAATTATTTTTTGAATAATTTACTATAGAAAAGTCAATCCCTGGCGTAATTAAAATTTGTGACAGTATAAAATTAGTTTTTGAAAAATTTACTATAGAAAAGGCAATCCCTGGGATATTTAAAATTTGCGACAGTATAAAATTAGTTTTTGAATAATTTACTATAGAAAAGTCAATCCCTGGCGTAATTAAAATTTGTGACAGTTGAAAATTATTTTTTGAATAATTTACTATAGAAAAGGCAATCCCTGGCGTAATTAAAATTTGTGACAGTATAAAATTATTTTTTGAATAATTTACTATAGAAAAGTCAATCCCTGGCGTATTTAAAATTTGCGACAGTATAAAATTAGTTTTTGAATAATTTACTATAGAAAAGGCAATCCCTGGGATATTTAAAATTTGCGACAGTATAAAATTAGTTTTTGAATAATTTACTATAGAAAAGGCAATCCCTGGCGCAATTAAAATTTGTGACAGTTGAAAATTATTTTTTGAATAATTTACTATAGAAAAGTCAATCCCTGGCGCAATTAAAATTTGTGACAGTTGAAAATTATTTTTTGAATAATTTACTATAGAAAAGTCAATCCCTGGCGCAATTAAAATTTGTGACAGTATAAAATTAGTTTTTGAATAATTTACTATAGAAAAGTCAATCCCTGGGATATTTAAAATTTGTGACAGTATAAAATTAGTTTTTGAATAATTTACTATAGAAAAGTCAATCCCTGGCGCAATTAAAATTTGTGACAGTATAAAATTAGTTTTTGAATAATTTACTATAGAAAAGGCAATCCCTGGCGTAATTAAAATTTGCGACAGTATAAAATTATTTTTTGAATAATTTACTATAGAAAAGGCAATCCCTGGCGTAATTAAAATTTGCGACAGTATAAAATTAGTTTTTGAATAATTTACTATAGAAAAGTCAATCCCTGGCGCAATTAAAATTTGTGACAGTATAAAATTAGTTTTTGAATAATTTACTATAGAAAAGTCAATCCCTGGGATATTTAAAATTTGCGACAGTATAAAATTAGTTTTTGAATAATTTACTATAGAAAAGGCAATCCCTGGCGCAATTAAAATTTGTGACAGTTGAAAATTATTTTTTGAATAATTTACTATAGAAAAGTCAATCCCTGGCGCATTTAAAATTTGTGACAGTATAAAATTATTTTTTGAATAATTTACTATAGAAAAGTCAATCCCTGGCGCAATTAAAATATGTGACAGTATAAAATTATTTTTTGAATAATTTACTATAGAAAAGTCAATCCCTGGCGCAATTAAAATTTGTGACAGTTGAAAATTATTTTTTGAATAATTTACTATAGAAAAGTCAATCCCTGGGATATTTAAAATTTGCGACAGTTGAAAATTATTTTTTGAATAATTTACTATAGAAAAGGCAATCCCTGGGATATTTAAAATTTGCGACAGTATAAAATTAGTTTTTGAATAATTTACTATAGAAAAGGCAATCCCTGGCGCAATTAAAATTTGTGACAGTTGAAAATTATTTTTTGAATAATTTACTATAGAAAAGGCAATCCCTGGCGCAATTAAAATTTGTGACAGTTGAAAATTATTTTTTGAATAATTTACTATAGAAAAGTCAATCCCTGGCGCAATTAAAATTTGTGACAGTTGAAAATTATTTTTTGAATAATTTACTATAGAAAAGTCAATCCCTGGCGCAATTAAAATTTGTGACAGTTGAAAATTATTTTTTGAAAAATTTACTATAGAAAAGGCAATCCCTGGCGCAATTAAAATTTGTGACAGTTGAAAATTATTTTTTGAATAATTTACTATAGAAAAGGCAATCCCTGGCGCAATTAAAATTTGTGACAGTATAAAATTAGTTTTTGAATAATTTACTATAGAAAAGTCAATCCCTGGCGTAATTAAAATTTGTGACAGTTGAAAATTATTTTTTGAATAATTTACTATAGAAAAGTCAATCCCTGGCGCAATTAAAATTTGTGACAGTATAAAATTATTTTTTGAATAATTTACTATAGAAAAGTCAATCCCTGGCGCAATTAAAATTTGTGACAGTTGAAAATTATTTTTTGAATAATTTACTATAGAAAAGTCAATCCCTGGCGCAATTAAAATTTGTGACAGTTGAAAATTATTTTTTGAATAATTTACTATAGAAAAGTCAATCCCTGGCGTAATTAAAATTTGTGACAGTATAAAATTATTTTTTGAATAATTTACTATAGAAAAGTCAATCCCTGGCGTAATTAAAATTTGTGACAGTATAAAATTAGTTTTTGAAAAATTTACTATAGAAAAGGCAATCCCTGGGATATTTAAAATTAGCGACAGTATAAAATTAGTTTTTGAATAATTTACTATAGAAAAGTCAATCCCTGGCGCAATTAAAATTTGTGACAGTTGAAAATTATTTTTTGAATAATTTACTATAGAAAAGGCAATCCCTGGGATATTTAAAATTTGCGACAGTATAAAATTAGTTTTTGAATAATTTACTATAGAAAAGGCAATCCCTGGGATATTTAAAATTTGCGACAGTATAAAATTATTTTTTGAATAATTTACTATAGAAAAGGCAATCCCTGGCGCAATTAAAATTTGTGACAGTTGAAAATTATTTTTTGAATAATTTACTATAGAAAAGTCAATCCCTGGCGCAATTAAAATTTGCGACAGTATAAAATTAGTTTTTGAATAATTTACTATAGAAAAGTCAATCCCTGGCGTAATTAAAATTTGTGACAGTATAAAATTAGTTTTTGAATAATTTACTATAGAAAAGGCAATCCCTGGCGTAATTAAAATTTGCGACAGTATAAAATTAGTTTTTGAATAATTTACTATAGAAAAGTCAATCCCTGGCGTAATTAAAATTTGTGACAGTTGAAAATTATTTTTTGAATAATTTACTATAGAAAAGTCAATCCCTGGCGCAATTAAAATTTGTGACAGTTGAAAATTATTTTTTGAATAATTTACTATAGAAAAGTCAATCCCTGGCGCAATTAAAATTTGTGACAGTTGAAAATTATTTTTTGAATAATTTACTATAGAAAAGGCAATCCCTGGCGCAATTAAAATTTGTGACAGTTGAAAATTATTTTTTGAATAATTTACTATAGAAAAGTCAATCCCTGGCGCAATTAAAATTTGTGACAGTTGAAAATTATTTTTTGAATAATTTACTATAGAAAAGTCAATCCCTGGCGCAATTAAAATTTGCGACAGTATAAAATTATTTTTTGAATAATTTACTATAGAAAAGGCAATCCCTGGCGCAATTAAAATTTGTGACAGTTGAAAATTATTTTTTGAATAATTTACTATAGAAAAGTCAATCCCTGGCGCAATTAAAATTTGCGACAGTATAAAATTATTTTTTGAATAATTTACTATAGAAAAGTCAATCCCTGGCGTAATTAAAATTTGTGACAGTATAAAATTAGTTTTTGAATAATTTACTATAGAAAAGGCAATCCCTGGCGCAATTAAAATTTGTGACAGTTGAAAATTATTTTTTGAATAATTTACTATAGAAAAGTCAATCCCTGGCGCAATTAAAATTTGCGACAGTATAAAATTAGTTTTTGAATAATTTACTATAGAAAAGTCAATCCCTGGCGTAATTAAAATTTGTGACAGTATAAAATTAGTTTTTGAATAATTTACTATAGAAAAGGCAATCCCTGGCGTAATTAAAATTTGCGACAGTATAAAATTAGTTTTTGAATAATTTACTATAGAAAAGGCAATCCCTGGCGCAATTAAAATTTGTGACAGTTGAAAATTATTTTTTGAATAATTTACTATAGAAAAGGCAATCCCTGGCGCAATTAAAATTTGTGACAGTATAAAATTAGTTTTTGAATAATTTACTATAGAAAAGGCAATCCCTGGCGCAATTAAAATTTGTGACAGTTGAAAATTATTTTTTGAATAATTTACTATAGAAAAGTCAATCCCTGGCGCAATTAAAATTTGTGACAGTATAAAATTATTTTTTGAATAATTTACTATAGAAAAGTCAATCCCTGGCGTAATTAAAATTTGTGACAGTATAAAATTAGTTTTTGAAAAATTTACTATAGAAAAGGCAATCCCTGGGATATTTAAAATTTGCGACAGTATAAAATTAGTTTTTGAATAATTTACTATAGAAAAGGCAATCCCTGGCGTAATTAAAATTTGTGACAGTATAAAATTATTTTTTGAATAATTTACTATAGAAAAGGCAATCCCTGGCGTAATTAAAATTTGCGACAGTATAAAATTAGTTTTTGAATAATTTACTATAGAAAAGTCAATCCCTGGCGCAATTAAAATTTGTGACAGTTGAAAATTATTTTTTGAATAATTTACTATAGAAAAGTCAATCCCTGGCGCAATTAAAATTTGTGACAGTTGAAAATTATTTTTTGAAAAATTTACTATAGAAAAGGCAATCCCTGGCGCAATTAAAATTTGCGACAGTATAAAATTAGTTTTTGAATAATTTACTATAGAAAAGGCAATCCCTGGCGCAATTAAAATTTGTGACAGTATAAAATTATTTTTTGAATAATTTACTATAGAAAAGTCAATCCCTGGGATATTTAAAATTTGCGACAGTATAAAATTAGTTTTTGAATAATTTACTATAGAAAAGTCAATCCCTGGCGCAATTAAAATTTGTGACAGTTGAAAATTATTTTTTGAATAATTTACTATAGAAAAGGCAATCCCTGGCGCAATTAAAATTTGTGACAGTATAAAATTAGTTTTTGAATAATTTACTATAGAAAAGGCAATCCCTGGCGCAATTAAAATTTGTGACAGTATAAAATTATTTTTTGAAAAATTTACTATAGAAAAGTCAATCCCTGGGATATTTAAAATTTGCGACAGTATAAAATTAGTTTTTGAATAATTTACTATAGAAAAGTCAATCCCTGGCGCAATTAAAATTTGTGACAGTTGAAAATTATTTTTTGAATAATTTACTATAGAAAAGTCAATCCCTGGCGCAATTAAAATTTGTGACAGTTGAAAATTATTTTTTGAATAATTTACTATAGAAAAGTCAATCCCTGGCGCAATTAAAATTTGTGACAGTTGAAAATTATTTTTTGAATAATTTACTATAGAAAAGTCAATCCCTGGCGCAATTAAAATTTGTGACAGTATAAAATTATTTTTTGAATAATTTACTATAGAAAAGGCAATCCCTGGGATATTTAAAATTTGCGACAGTATAAAATTAGTTTTTGAATAATTTACTATAGAAAAGGCAATCCCTGGCGCAATTAAAATTTGTGACAGTATAAAATTAGTTTTTGAATAATTTACTATAGAAAAGTCAATCCCTGGGATATTTAAAATTTGCGACAGTATAAAATTAGTTTTTGAATAATTTACTATAGAAAAGGCAATCCCTGGCGTAATTAAAATTTGCGACAGTATAAAATTATTTTTTGAATAATTTACTATAGAAAAGGCAATCCCTGGCGCAATTAAAATTTGTGACAGTTGAAAATTATTTTTTGAAAAATTTACTATAGAAAAGGCAATCCCTGGCGCAATTAAAATTTGTGACAGTATAAAATTAGTTTTTCAATAATTTACTATAGAAAAGTCAATCCCTGGCGTAATTAAAATTTGTGACAGTTGAAAATTATTTTTTGAATAATTTACTATAGAAAAGTCAATCCCTGGCGCAATTAAAATTTGTGACAGTTGAAAATTATTTTTTGAATAATTTACTATAGAAAAGTCAATCCCTGGCGCAATTAAAATTTGTGACAGTTGAAAATTATTTTTTGAATAATTTACTATAGAAAAGGCAATCCCTGGCGCAATTAAAATTTGTGACAGTTGAAAATTATTTTTTGAATAATTTACTATAGAAAAGGCAATCCCTGGGATATTTAAAATTTGCGACAGTATAAAATTAGTTTTTGAAAAATTTACTATAGAAAAGGCAATCCCTGGCGCAATTAAAATTTGTGACAGTATAAAATTAGTTTTTGAATAATTTACTATAGAAAAGTCAATCCCTGGCGCAATTAAAATTTGTGACAGTATAAAATTAGTTTTTGAATAATTTACTATAGAAAAGTCAATCCCTGGGATATTTAAAATTTGTGACAGTATAAAATTAGTTTTTGAATAATTTACTATAGAAAAGTCAATCCCTGGCGCAATTAAAATTTGTGACAGTATAAAATTAGTTTTTGAATAATTTACTATAGAAAAGGCAATCCCTGGCGTAATTAAAATTTGCGACAGTATAAAATTATTTTTTGAATAATTTACTATAGAAAAGGCAATCCCTGGCGTAATTAAAATTTGCGACAGTATAAAATTAGTTTTTGAATAATTTACTATAGAAAAGGCAATCCCTGGCGTAATTAAAATTTGTGACAGTATAAAATTAGTTTTTGAATAATTTACTATAGAAAAGGCAATCCCTGGCGCAATTAAAATTTGTGACAGTATAAAATTATTTTTTGAATAATTTACTATAGAAAAGTCAATCCCTGGGATATTTAAAATTTGCGACAGTATAAAATTAGTTTTTGAATAATTTACTATAGAAAAGGCAATCCCTGGCGTAATTAAAATTTGTGACAGTTGAAAATTATTTTTGAAAAATTTACTATAGAAAAGGCAATCCCTGGCGCAATTAAAATTTGTGACAGTTGAAAATTATTTTTTGAAAAATTTACTATAGAAAAGGCAATCCCTGGCGCAATTAAAATTTGTGACAGTATAAAATTATTTTTTGAATAATTTACTATAGAAAAGGCAATCCCTGGGATATTTAAAATTTGCGACAGTATAAAATTATTTTTTGAATAATTTACTATAGAAAAGGCAATCCCTGGCGTAATTAAAATTTGCGACAGTATAAAATTAGTTTTTGAATAATTTACTATAGAAAAGTCAATCCCTGGCGCAATTAAAATTTGTGACAGTATAAAATTAGTTTTTGAATAATTTACTATAGAAAAGTCAATCCCTGGGATATTTAAAATTTGCGACAGTATAAAATTAGTTTTTGAATAATTTACTATAGAAAAGTCAATCCCTGGCGCAATTAAAATTTGTGACAGTTGAAAATTATTTTTTGAATAATTTACTATAGAAAAGTCAATCCCTGGCGCAATTAAAATTTGTGACAGTATAAAATTAGTTTTAGAATAATTTACTATAGAAAAGTCAATCCCTGGCGTAATTAAAATTTGTGACAGTTGAAAATTATTTTTTGAATAATTTACTATAGAAAAGGCAATCCCTGGCGTAATTAAAATTTGTGACAGTTGAAAATTATTTTTTGAATAATTTACTATAGAAAAGTCAATCCCTGGCGCAATTAAAATTTGTGACAGTTGAAAATTATTTTTTGAAAAATTTACTATAGAAAAGGCAATCCCTGGCGCAATTAAAATTTGTGACAGTTGAAAATTATTTTTTGAATAATTTACTATAGAAAAGTCAATCCCTGGCGCAATTAAAATTTGTGACAGTTGAAAATTATTTTTTGAATAATTTACTATAGAAAAGTCAATCCCTGGCGCAATTAAAATTTGTGACAGTATAAAATTATTTTTTGAATAATTTACTATAGAAAAGTCAATCCCTGGCGCAATTAAAATTTGTGACAGTTGAAAATTATTTTTTGAATAATTTACTATAGAAAAGTCAATCCCTGGCGCAATTAAAATTTGTGACAGTTGAAAATTATTTTTTGAATAATTTACTATAGAAAAGTCAATCCCTGGGATATTTAAAATTTGCGACAGTTGAAAATTATTTTTTGAATAATTTACTATAGAAAAGGCAATCCCTGGGATATTTAAAATTTGCGACAGTATAAAATTAGTATAAAATTATTTTTTGAATAATTTACTATAGAAAAGTCAATCGCTGGGATATTTAAAATTTGCGACAGTATAAAATTAGTTTTTGAATAATTTACTATAGAAAAGTCAATCCCTGGCGCAATTAAAATTTGTGACAGTTGAAAATTATTTTTTGAATAATTTACTATAGAAAAGGCAATCCCTGGCGCAATTAAAATTTGTGACAGTTGAAAATTATTTTTTGAATAATTTACTATAGAAAAGTCAATCCCTGGCGCAATTAAAATTTGTGACAGTTGAAAATTATTTTTTGAATAATTTACTATAGAAAAGTCAATCCCTGGCGCAATTAAAATTTGTGACAGTTGAAAATTATTTTTTGAATAATTTACTATAGAAAAGTCAATCCCTGGCGCAATTAAAATTTGTGACAGTTGAAAATTATTTTTTGAATAATTTACTATAGAAAAGTCAATCCCTGGCGCAATTAAAATTTGTGACAGTATAAAATTAGTTTTTGAATAATTTACTATAGAAAAGTCAATCCCTGGCGTAATTAAAATTTGCGACAGTATAAAATTATTTTTTGAATAATTTACTATAGAAAAGTCAATCCCTGGCGCAATTAAAATTTGTGACAGTATAAAATTATTTTTTGAATAATTTACTATAGAAAAGTCAATCCCTGGCGCAATTAAAATTTGTGACAGTTGAAAATTATTTTTTGAATAATTTACTATAGAAAAGGCAATCCCTGGCGTAATTAAAATTTGCGACAGTATAAAATTAGTTTTTGAATAATTTACTATAGAAAAGGCAATCCCTGGCGCAATTAAAATTTGTGACAGTTGAAAATTAGTTTTTGAATAATTTACTATAGAAAAGGCAATCCCTGGCGTAATTAAAATTTGCGACAGTATAAAATTATTTTTTGAATAATTTACTATAGAAAAGGCAATCCCTGGCGTAATTAAAATTTGCGACAGTATAAAATTAGTTTTTGAATAATTTACTATAGAAAAGTCAATCCCTGGCGCAATTAAAATTTGTGACAGTTGAAAATTATTTTTTGAATAATTTACTATAGAAAAGGCAATCCCTGGCGCAATTAAAATTTGTGACAGTTGAAAATTATTTTTTGAATAATTTACTATAGAAAAGTCAATCCCTGGCGCAATTAAAATTTGTGACAGTTGAAAATTATTTTTTGAATAATTTACTATAGAAAAGTCAATCCCTGGCGCAATTAAAATTTGTGACAGTTGAAAATTATTTTTTGAAAAATTTACTATAGAAAAGGCAATCCCTGGCGCAATTAAAATTTGTGACAGTTGAAAATTATTTTTTGAATAATTTACTATAGAAAAGGCAATCCCTGGCGCAATTAAAATTTGTGACAGTATAAAATTATTTTTTGAATAATTTACTATAGAAAAGGCAATCCCTGGCGTAATTAAAATTTGCGACAGTATAAAATTAGTTTTTGAATAATTTACTATAGAAAAGTCAATCCCTGGCGCAATTAAAATTTGTGACAGTTGAAAATTATTTTTTGAATAATTTACTATAGAAAAGTCAATCCCTGGCGCAATTAAAATTTGTGACAGTATAAAATTATTTTTTGAATAATTTACTATAGAAAAGTCAATCCCTGGCGCAATTAAAATTTGTGACAGTTGAAAATTATTTTTTGAAAAATTTACTATAGAAAAGGCAATCCCTGGCGCAATTAAAATTTGTGACAGTTGAAAATTATTTTTTGAATAATTTACTATAGAAAAGTCAATCCCTGGCGCAATTAAAATTTGTGACAGTTGAAAATTATTTTTTGAATAATTTACTATAGAAAAGTCAATCCCTGGCGCAATTAAAATTTGTGACAGTATAAAATTATTTTTTGAATAATTTACTATAGAAAAGTCAATCCCTGGCGCAATTAAAATTTGCGACAGTATAAAATTAGTTTTTGAATAATTTACTATAGAAAAGTCAATCCCTGCAATTAAAATTTGTGACAGTTGAAAATTATTTTTTGAATAATTTACTATAGAAAAGTCAATCCCTGGCGCAATTAAAATTTGTGACAGTATAAAATTATTTTTTGAATAATTTACTATAGAAAAGTCAATCCCTGGCGCAATTAAAATTTGTGACAGTTGAAAATTATTTTTTGAAAAATTTACTATAGAAAAGGCAATCCCTGGCGCAATTAAAATTTGTGACAGTTGAAAATTATTTTTTGAATAATTTACTATAGAAAAGTCAATCCCTGGCGCAATTAAAATTTGTGACAGTTGAAAATTATTTTTTGAATAATTTACTATAGAAAAGTCAATCCCTGGCGCAATTAAAATTTGTGACAGTATAAAATTAGTTTTTGAATAATTTACTATAGAAAAGTCAATCCCTGGCGCAATTAAAATTTGTGACAGTTGAAAATTATTTTTTGAATAATTTACTATAGAAAAGTCAATCCCTGGCGCAATTAAAATTTGTGACAGTATAAAATTAGTTTTTGAATAATTTACTATAGAAAAGTCAATCCCTGGCGTAATTAAAATTTGCGACAGTATAAAATTATTTTTTGAATAATTTACTATAGAAAAGTCAATCCCTGGCGCAATTAAAATTTGTGACAGTTGAAAATTATTTTTTGAATAATTTACTATAGAAAAGTCAATCCCTGGGATATTTAAAATTTGCGACAGTTGAAAATTATTTTTTGAATAATTTACTATAGAAAAGGCAATCCCTGGGATATTTAAAATTTGCGACAGTATAAAATTAGTTTTTGAATAATTTACTATAGAAAAGGCAATCCCTGGCGCAATTAAAATTTGTGACAGTTGAAAATTATTTTTTGAATAATTTACTATAGAAAAGGCAGTCCCTGGCGCAATTAAAATTTGTGACAGTTGAAAATTATTTTTTGAATAATTTACTATAGAAAAGTCAATCCCTGGCGCAATTAAAATTTGTGACAGTTGAAAATTATTTTTTGAATAATTTACTATAGAAAAGTCAATCCCTGGCGCAATTAAAATTTGTGACAGTTGAAAATTATTTTTTGAAAAATTTACTATAGAAAAGGCAATCCCTGGCGCAATTAAAATTTGTGACAGTTGAAAATTATTTTTTGAATAATTTACTATAGAAAAGGCAATCCCTGGCGCAATTAAAATTTGTGACAGTATAAAATTATTTTTTGAATAATTTACTATAGAAAAGGCAATCCCTGGCGTAATTAAAATTTGCGACAGTATAAAATTAGTTTTTGAATAATTTACTATAGAAAAGGCAATCCCTGGCGCAATTAAAATTTGTGACAGTATAAAATTATTTTTTGAATAATTTACTATAGAAAAGGCAATCCCTGGCGCAATTAAAATTTGTGACAGTTGAAAATTATTTTTTGAATAATTTACTATAGAAAAGGCAATCCCTGGCGCAATTAAAATTTGTGACAGTTGAAAATTATTTTTTGAATAATTTACTATAGAAAAGGCAATCCCTGGCGTAATTAAAATTTGTGACAGTTGAAAATTATTTTTTGAATAATTTACTATAGAAAAGTCAATCCCTGGCGCAATTAAAATTTGCGACAGTATAAAATTATTTTTTGAATAATTTACTATAGAAAAGGCAATCCCTGGGATATTTAAAATTTGCGACAGTATAAAATTATTTTTTGAATAATTTACTATAGAAAAGTCAATCCCTGGTGTAATTAAAATTTGTGACAGTATAAAATTAGTTTTTGAAAAATTTACTATAGAAAAGTCAATCCCTGGCGTAATTAAAATTTGCGACAGTATAAAATTAGTTTTTGAATAATTTACTATAGAAAAGTCAATCCCTGGCGTAATTAAAATTTGTGACAGTTGAAAATTATTTTTTGAATAATTTACTATAGAAAAGTCAATCCCTGGCGCAATTAAAATTTGTGACAGTTGAAAATTATTTTTTGAATAATTTACTATAGAAAAGTCAATCCCTGGGATATTTAAAATTTGCGACAGTATAAAATTATTTTTTGAATAATTTACTATAGAAAAGGCAATCCCTGGCGCAATTAAAATTTGTGACAGTTGAAAATTATTTTTTGAATAATTTACTATAGAAAAGTCAATCCCTGGCGCAATTAAAATTTGTGACAGTTGAAAATTATTTTTTGAAAAATTTACTATAGAAAAGGCAATCCCTGGCGCAATTAAAATTTGTGACAGTATAAAATTATTTTTTGAATAATTTACTATAAAAAAGGCAATCCCTGGCGTAATTAAAATTTGCGACAGTATAAAATTATTTTTTGAATAATTTACTATAGAAAAGGCAATCCCTGGCGTAATTAAAATTTGCGACAGTATAAAATTAGTTTTTGAATAATTTACTATAGAAAAGTCAATCCCTGGCGCAATTAAAATTTGTGACAGTATAAAATTATTTTTTGAATAATTTACTATAGAAAAGTCAATCCCTGGCGCAATTAAAATTTGCGACAGTATAAAATTAGTTTTTGAATAATTTACTATAGAAAAGTCAATCCCTGGCGCAATTAAAATTTGTGACAGTTGAAAATTATTTTTTGAATAATTTACTATAGAAAAGTCAATCCCTGGCGCAATTAAAATTTGTGACAGTATAAAATTATTTTTTGAATAATTTACTATAGAAAAGTCAATCCCTGGCGCAATTAAAATTTGTGACAGTTGAAAATTATTTTTTGAAAAATTTACTATAGAAAAGGCAATCCCTGGCGCAATTAAAATTTGTGACAGTTGAAAATTATTTTTTGAATAATTTACTATAGAAAAGTCAATCCCTGGCGCAATTAAAATTTGTGACAGTTGAAAATTATTTTTTGAATAATTTACTATAGAAAAGTCAATCCCTGGGATATTTAAAATTTGCGACAGTTGAAAATTATTTTTTGAATAAATTACTATAGAAAAGGCAATCCCTGGGATATTTAAAATTTGCGACAGTATAAAATTAGTTTTTGAATAATTTACTATAGAAAAGGCAATCCCTGGCGCAATTAAAATTTGTGACAGTTGAAAATTATTTTTTGAATAATTTACTATAGAAAAGGCAATCCCTGGCGCAATTAAAATTTGTGACAGTTGAAAATTATTTTTTGAATAATTTACTATAGAAAAGGCAATCCCTGGCGCAATTAAAATTTGTGACAGTATAAAATTAGTTTTTGAATAATTTACTATAGAAAAGGCAATCCCTGGCGTAATTAAAATTTGCGACAGTATAAAATTATTTTTTGAATAATTTACTATAGAAAAGGCAATCCCTGGCGTAATTAAAATTTGCGACAGTATAAAATTAGTTTTTGAATAATTTACTATAGAAAAGTCAATCCCTGGCGCAATTAAAATTTGTGACAGTATAAAATTATTTTTTGAATAATTTACTATAGAAAAGTCAATCCCTGGCGCAATTAAAATTTGTGACAGTTGAAAATTATTTTTTGAATAATTTACTATAGAAAAGTCAATCCCTGGGATATTTAAAATTTGCGACAGTTGAAAATTATTTTTTGAATAATTTACTATAGAAAAGGCAATCCCTGGGATATTTAAAATTTGCGACAGTATAAAATTAGTTTTTGAATAATTTACTATAGAAAAGGCAATCCCTGGCGCAATTAAAATTTGTGACAGTTGAAAATTATTTTTTGAATAATTTACTATAGAAAAGGCAATCCCTGGCGCAATTAAAATTTGTGACAGTTGAAAATTATTTTTTGAATAATTTACTATAGAAAAGTCAATCCCTGGCGCAATTAAAATTTGTGACAGTTGAAAATTATTTTTTGAATAATTTACTATAGAAAAGTCAATCCCTGGCGCAATTAAAATTTGTGACAGTTGAAAATTATTTTTTGAAAAATTTACTATAGAAAAGGCAATCCCTGGCGCAATTAAAATTTGTGACAGTTGAAAATTATTTTTTGAATAATTTACTATAGAAAAGGCAATCCCTGGCGCAATTAAAATTTGTGACAGTATAAAATTAGTTTTTGAATAATTTACTATAGAAAAGTCAATCCCTGGCGTAATTAAAATTTGTGACAGTTGAAAATTATTTTTTGAATAATTTACTATAGAAAAGTCAATCCCTGGCGCAATTAAAATTTGTGACAGTATAAAATTATTTTTTGAATAATTTACTATAGAAAAGTCAATCCCTGGCGCAATTAAAATTTGTGACAGTTGAAAATTATTTTTTGAATAATTTACTATAGAAAAGTCAATCCCTGGCGCAATTAAAATTTGTGACAGTTGAAAATTATTTTTTGAATAATTTACTATAGAAAAGTCAATCCCTGGCGCAATTAAAATTTGTGACAGTATAAAATTATTTTTTGAATAATTTACTATAGAAAAGGCAATCCCTGGCGTAATTAAAATTTGCGACAGTATAAAATTAGTTTTTGAATAATTTACTATAGAAAAGGCAATCCCTGGCGTAATTAAAATTTGTGACAGTATAAAATTAGTTTTTGAATAATTTACTATAGAAAAGGCAATCCCTGGCGCAATTAAAATTTGTGACAGTTGAAAATTATTTTTTGAATAATTTACTATATATAGAAAAGGCAATCCCTGGCGTAATTAAAATTTGTGACAGTATAAAATTATTTTTTGAAAAATTTACTATAGAAAAGGCAATCCCTGGCGCAATTAAAATTTGTGACAGTATAAAATTAGTTTTTGAATAATTTACTATAGAAAAGTCAATCCCTGGCGCAATTAAAATTTGTGACAGTTGAAAATTATTTTTTGAATAATTTACTATAGAAAAGTCAATCCCTGGCGCAATTAAAATTTGTGACAGTATAAAATTATTTTTTGAATAATTTACTATAGAAAAGTCAATCCCTGGCGTAATTAAAATTTGTGACAGTATAAAATTAGTTTTTGAATAATTTACTATAGAAAAGTCAATCCCTGGCGCAATTAAAATTTGTGACAGTTGAAAATTATTTTTTGAAAAATTTACTATAGAAAAGGCAATCCTGGCGCAATTAAAATTTGTGACAGTTGAAAATTATTTTTTGAATAATTTACTATAGAAAAGGCAATCCTGGCGCAATTAAAATTTGTGACAGTTGAAAATTATTTTTTGAATAATTTACTATAGAAAAGGCAATCCCTGGCGTAATTAAAATTTGTGACAGTTGAAAATTATTTTTTGAATAATTTACTATAGAAAAGTCAATCCCTGGCGCAATTAAAATTTGTGACAGTTGAAAATTATTTTTTGAATAATTTACTATAGAAAAGTCAATCCCTGGCGCAATTAAAATTTGTGACAGTTGAAAATTATTTTTTGAATAATTTACTATAGAAAAGTCAATCCCTGGCGCAATTAAAATTTGTGACAGTTGAAAATTATTTTTTGAATAATTTACTATAGAAAAGTCAATCCCTGGCGCAATTAAAATTTGTGACAGTTGAAAATTATTTTTTGAATAATTTACTATAGAAAAGTCAATCCCTGGCGCAATTAAAATTTGTGACAGTTGAAAATTATTTTTTGAATAATTTACTATAGAAAAGTCAATCCCTGGCGCAATTAAAATTTGTGACAGTATAAAATTATTTTTTGAATAATTTACTATAGAAAAGTCAATCCCTGGCGTAATTAAAATTTGTGACAGTATAAAATTAGTTTTTGAATAATTTACTATAGAAAAGGCAATCCCTGGGATATTTAAAATTTGCGACAGTTGAAAATTATTTTTTGAATAATTTACTATAGAAAAGGCAATCCCTGGGATATTTAAAATTTGCGACAGTATAAAATTAGTTTTTGAATAATTTACTATAGAAAAGGCAATCCCTGGCGCAATTAAAATTTGTGACAGTTGAAAATTATTTTTTGAATAATTTACTATAGAAAAGGCAATCCCTGGCGTAATTAAAATTTGCGACAGTTGAAAATTATTTTTTGAATAATTTACTATAGAAAAGTCAATCCCTGGCGCAATTAAAATTTGTGACAGTATAAAATTAGTTTTTGAATAATTTACTATAGAAAAGTCAATCCCTGGGATATTTAAAATTTGCGACAGTATAAAATTAGTTTTTGAATAATTTACTATAGAAAAGTCAATCCCTGGGATATTTAAAATTTGCGACAGTTGAAAATTATTTTTTGAATAATTTACTATAGAAAAGGCAATCCCTGGCGTAATTAAAATTTGTGACAGTTGAAAATTATTTTTTGAATAATTTACTATAGAAAAGTCAATCCCTGGCGCAATTAAAATTTGTGACAGTATAAAATTATTTTTTGAATAATTTACTATAGAAAAGGCAATCCCTGGCGCAATTAAAATTTGTGACAGTTGAAAATTATTTTTTGAATAATTTACTATAGAAAAGTCAATCCCTGGCGCAATTAAAATTTGTGACAGTTGAAAATTATTTTTTGAATAATTTACTATAGAAAAGTCAATCCCTGGCGCAATTAAAATTTGTGACAGTATAAAATTAGTTTTTGAATAATTTACTATAGAAAAGTCAATCCCTGGCGTAATTAAAATTTGTGACAGTATAAAATTAGTTTTTGAATAATTTACTATAGAAAAGTCAATCCCTGGCGCAATTAAAATTTGTGACAGTTGAAAATTATTTTTTGAATAATTTACTATAGAAAAGGCAATCCCTGGCGTAATTAAAATTTGTGACAGTTGAAAATTATTTTTTGAATAATTTACTATAGAAAAGTCAATCCCTGGCGCAATTAAAATTTGTGACAGTTGAAAATTATTTTTGAAAAATTTACTATAGAAAAAGCAATCCCTGGCGCAATTAAAATTTGTGACAGTATAAAATTATTTTTTGAATAATTTTACTATAGAAAAGGCAATCCCTGGCGTAATTAAAATTTGCGACAGTATAAAATTATTTTTTGAATAATTTACTATAGAAAAGGCAATCCCTGGCGTAATTAAAATTTGCGACAGTATAAAATTAGTTTTTGAATAATTTACTATAGAAAAGTCAATCCCTGGCGCAATTAAAATTTGTGACAGTATAAAATTATTTTTTGAATAATTTACTATAGAAAAGTCAATCCCTGGCGCAATTAAAATTTGCGACAGTATAAAATTAGTTTTTGAATAATTTACTATAGAAAAGTCAATCCCTGGCGCAATTAAAATTTGTGACAGTTGAAAATTATTTTTTGAATAATTTACTATAGAAAAGTCAATCCCTGGCGCAATTAAAATTTGTGACAGTATAAAATTATTTTTTGAATAATTTACTATAGAAAAGTCAATCCCTGGCGCAATTAAAATTTGTGACAGTTGAAAATTATTTTTGAAAAATTTACTATAGAAAAGGCAATCCCTGGCGCAATTAAAATTTGTGACAGTTGAAAATTATTTTTTGAATAATTTACTATAGAAAAGTCAATCCCTGGCGCAATTAAAATTTGTGACAGTTGAAAATTATTTTTTGAATAATTTACTATAGAAAAGTCAATCCCTGGGATATTTAAAATTTGCGACAGTTGAAAATTATTTTTTGAATAATTTACTATAGAAAAGGCAATCCCTGGGATATTTAAAATTTGCGACAGTATAAAATTAGTTTTTGAATAATTTACTATAGAAAAGGCAATCCCTGGCGCAATTAAAATTTGTGACAGTTGAAAATTATTTTTGAATAATTTACTATAGAAAAGGCAATCCCTGGCGCAATTAAAATTTGTGACAGTTGAAAATTATTTTTTGAATAATTTACTATAGAAAAGGCAATCCCTGGCGCAATTAAAATTTGTGACAGTATAAAATTAGTTTTTGAATAATTTACTATAGAAAAGGCAATCCCTGGCGTAATTAAAATTTGCGACAGTATAAAATTATTTTTTGAATAATTTACTATAGAAAAGGCAATCCCTGGCGTAATTAAAATTTGCGACAGTATAAAATTAGTTTTTGAATAATTTACTATAGAAAAGTCAATCCCTGGCGCAATTAAAATTTGTGACAGTATAAAATTATTTTTTGAATAATTTACTATAGAAAAGTCAATCCCTGGCGCAATTAAAATTTGTGACAGTTGAAAATTATTTTTTGAATAATTTACTATAGAAAAGTCAATCCCTGGGATATTTAAAATTTGCGACAGTTGAAAATTATTTTTTGAATAATTTACTATAGAAAAGGCAATCCCTGGGATATTTAAAATTTGCGACAGTATAAAATTAGTTTTTGAATAATTTACTATAGAAAAGGCAATCCCTGGCGCAATTAAAATTTGTGACAGTTGAAAATTATTTTTTGAATAATTTACTATAGAAAAGGCAATCCCTGGCGCAATTAAAATTTGTGACAGTTGAAAATTATTTTTTGAATAATTTACTATAGAAAAGTCAATCCCTGGCGCAATTAAAATTTGTGACAGTTGAAAATTAGTTTTTGAATAATTTACTATAGAAAAGTCAATCCCTGGCGCAATTAAAATTTGTGACAGTTGAAAATTATTTTTTGAATAATTTACTATAGAAAAGTCAATCCCTGGCGCAATTAAAATTTGTGACAGTTGAAAATTATTTTTTGAATAATTTACTATAGAAAAGTCAATCCCTGGCGCAATTAAAATTTGTGACAGTATAAAATTATTTTTTGAATAATTTACTATAGAAAAGTCAATCCCTGGCGCAATTAAAATTTGTGACAGTTGAAAATTAGTTTTTGAATAATTTACTATAGAAAAGGCAATCCCTGGCGCAATTAAAATTTGTGACAGTTGAAAATTATTTTTTGAATAATTTACTATAGAAAAGGCAATCCCTGGCGCAATTAAAATTTGTGACAGTTGAAAATTATTTTTTGAATAATTTACTATAGAAAAGTCAATCCCTGGCGCAATTAAAATTTGCGACAGTATAAAATTAGTTTTTGAATAATTTACTATAGAAAAGGCAATCCTGGCGCAATTAAAATTTGTGACAGTTGAAAATTATTTTTTGAATAATTTACTATAGAAAAGTCAATCCCTGGCGCAATTAAAATTTGTGACAGTATAAAATTATTTTTTGAATAATTTACTATAGAAAAGTCAATCCCTGGCGCAATTAAAATTTGTGACAGTTGAAAATTATTTTTTGAATAATTTACTATAGAAAAGGCAATCCCTGGCGCAATTAAAATTTGTGACAGTTGAAAATTATTTTTTGAATAATTTACTATAGAAAAGTCAATCCCTGGTGTAATTAAAATTTGTGACAGTTGAAAATTATTTTTTGAATAATTTACTATAGAAAAGTCAATCCCTGGCGCAATTAAAATTTGCGACAGTATAAAATTATTTTTTGAATAATTTACTATAGAAAAGGCAATCCCTGGTGTAATTAAAATTTGTGACAGTATAAAATTAGTTTTTGAAAAATTTACTATAGAAAAGGCAATCCCTGGGATATTTAAAATTTGCGACAGTATAAAATTATTTTTTGAATAATTTACTATAGAAAAATCAAATCAGGGATTGACTTTTCTATAGTAAATTATTCAAAAAATAATTTTCAACTGTCACAAATTTTAATTACGCCAGGGATTGCCTTTTCTATAGTAAATTATTCAAAAAATAATTTTCAACTGTCACAAATTTTAATTGCGCCAGGGATTGACTTTTCTATAGTAAATTATTCAAAAAATAATTTTCAACTGTCACAAATTTTAATTGCGCCAGGGATTGACTTTTCTATAGTAAATTATTCAAAAAATAATTTTCAACTGTCACAAATTTTAATTACGCCAGGGATTGACTTTTCTATAGTAATTATTCAAAAACTAATTTTATACTGTCACAAATTTTAATTGCGCCAGGGATTGCCTTTTCTATAGTAAATTATTCAAAAACTAATTTTATACTGTCACAAATTTTAATTGCGCCAGGGATTGCCTTTTCTATAGTAAATTTTTCAAAAAATAATTTTCAACTGTCACAAATTTTAATTGCGCCAGGGATTGCCTTTTCTATAGTAAATTATTCAAAAATAATTTTCAACTGTCACAAATTTTAATTACGCCAGGGATTGACTTTTCTATAGTAAATTATTCAAAAACTAATTTTATACTGTCACAAATTTTAATTGCGCCAGGGATTGACTTTTCTATAGTAAATTATTCAAAAAATAATTTTCAACTGTCACAAATTTTAATTGCGCCAGGGATTGACTTTTCTATAGTAAATTATTCAAAAAATAATTTTCAACTGTCACAAATTTTAATTGCGCCAGGGATTGACTTTTCTATAGTAAATTATTCAAAAAATAATTTTCAACTGTCACAAATTTTAATTACACCAGGCATTGACTTTTCTATAGTAAATTATTCAAAAACTAATTTTATACTGTCGCAAATTTTAAATATCCCAGGGATTGCCTTTTCTATAGTAAATTATTCAAAAAATAATTTTCAACTGTCACAAATTTTAATTGCGCCAGGGATTGCCTTTTCTATAGTAAATTATTCAAAAAATAATTTTCAACTGTCACAAATTTTAATTGCGCCAGGGATTGACTTTTCTATAGTAAATTATTCAAAAACTAATTTTATACTGTCGCAAATTTTAATTGCGCCAGGGATTGCCTTTTCTATAGTAAATTTTTCAAAAAATAATTTTATACTGTCACAAATTTTAATTGCGCCAGGGATTGACTTTTCTATAGTAAATTATTCAAAAAATAATTTTCAACTGTCACAAATTTTAATTGCGCCAGGGATTGCCTTTTCTATAGTAAATTATTCAAAAACTAATTTTATACTGTCGCAAATTTTAAATATCCCAGGGATTGACTTTTCTATAGTAAATTATTCAAAAACTAATTTTATACTGTCGCAAATTTTAAATATCCCAGGGATTGCCTTTTCTATAGTAAATTATTCAAAAAATAATTTTATACTGTCACAAATTTTAATTGCGCCAGGGATTGCCTTTTCTATAGTAAATTTTTCAAAAAATAATTTTCAACTGTCACAAATTTTAATTGCGCCAGGGATTGCCTTTTCTATAGTAAATTTTTCAAAAATAATTTTCAACTGTCACAAATTTTAATTGCGCCAGGGATTGACTTTTCTATAGTAAATTATTCAAAAAATAATTTTCAACTGTCACAAATTTTAATTACGCCAGGGATTGACTTTTCTATAGTAAATTATTCAAAAACTAATTTTATACTGTCGCAAATTTTAAATATCCCAGGGATTGACTTTTCTATAGTAAATTATTCAAAAACTAATTTTATACTGTCACAAATTTTAATTGCGCCAGGGATTGCCTTTTCTATAGTAAATTATTCAAAAACTAATTTTATACTGTCGCAAATTTTAAATATCCAGGGATTGCCTTTTCTATAGTAAATTATTCAAAAAATAATTTTCAACTGTCACAAATTTTAATTGCGCCAGGATTGACTTTTCTATAGTAAATTATTCAAAAAATAATTTTCAACTGTCACAAATTTTAATTGCGCCAGGGATTGCCTTTTCTATAGTAAATTATTCAAAAACTAATTTTATACTGTCGCAAATTTTAATTACGCCAGGGATTGCCTTTTCTATAGTAAATTATTCAAAAAATAATTTTATACTGTCGCAAATTTTAATTACGCCAGGGATTGCCTTTTCTATAGTAAATTATTCAAAAAATAATTTTATACTGTCGCAAATTTTAATTACGCCAGGGATTGCCTTTTCTATAGTAAATTATTCAAAAACTAATTTTCAACTGTCACAAATTTTAATTACGCCAGGGATTGCCTTTTCTATAGTAAATTATTCAAAAACTAATTTTCAACTGTCACAAATTTTAATTACGCCAGGGATTGCCTTTTCTATAGTAAATTATTCAAAAACTAACTTTATACTGTCGCAAATTTTAAATATCCCAGGATTGACTTTTCTATAGTAAATTATTCAAAAACTAATTTTATACTGTCGCAAATTTTAAATATCCCAGGGATTGCCTTTTCTATAGTAAATTATTCAAAAAATAAATAATTTTCAACTGTCACAAATTTTAATTACGCCAGGGATTGACTTTTCTATAGTAAATTATTCAAAAAATAATTTTATACTGTCGCAAATTTTAATTACGCCAGGGATTGCCTTTTCTATAGTAAATTATTCAAAAAATAATTTTATACTGTCGCAAATTTTAATTACGCCAGGGATTGCCTTTTCTATAGTAAATTATTCAAAAACTAATTTTCAACTGTCACAAATTTTAATTACGCCAGGGATTGCCTTTTCTATAGTAAATTATTCAAAAACTAATTTTCAACTGTCACAAATTTTAATTACGCCAGGGATTGACTTTTCTATAGTAAATTATTCAAAAACTAATTTTATACTGTCGCAAATTTTAAATATCCCAGGGATTGCCTTTTCTATAGTAAATTATTCAAAAAATAATTTTCAACTGTCACAAATTTTAATTACGCCAGGGATTGACTTTTCTATAGTAAATTATTCAAAAAATAATTTTATACTGTCGCAAATTTTAATTACGCCAGGGATTGACTTTTCTATAGTAAATTATTCAAAAACTAATTTTATACTGTCGCAAATTTTAAATATCCCAGGGATTGCCTTTTCTATAGTAAATTATTCAAAAAATAATTTTATACTGTCGCAAATTTTAATTACGCCAGGGATTGACTTTTCTATAGTAAATTATTCAAAAAATTATTTTCAACTGTCACAAATTTTAATTGCGCCAGGGATTGACTTTTCTATAGTAAATTATTCAAAAAATAATTTTCAACTGTCACAAATTTTAATTGCGCCAGGGATTGCCTTTTCTATAGTAAATTATTCAAAAAATAATTTTCAACTGTCACAAATTTTAATTGCGCCAGGGATTGCCTTTTCTATAGTAAATTATTCAAAAACTAATTTTATACTGTCACAAATTTTAATTACGCCAGGGATTGACTTTTCTATAGTAAATTATTCAAAAACTAATTTTATACTGTCGCAAATTTTAATTACGCCAGGGATTGCCTTTTCTATAGTAAATTATTCAAAAAATAATTTTATACTGTCGCAAATTTTAATTACGCCAGGGATTGCCTTTTCTATAGTAAATTATTCAAAAAATAATTTTATACTGTCGCAAATTTTAAATATCCCAGGGATTGCCTTTTCTATAGTAAATTATTCAAAAACTAATTTTATACTGTCACAAATTTTAATTACGCCAGGGATTGACTTTTCTATAGTAAATTATTCAAAAACTAATTTTATACTGTCGCAAATTTTAATTACGCCAGGGATTGCCTTTTCTATAGTAAATTATTCAAAAAATAATTTTCAACTGTCACAAATTTTAATTGCGCCAGGGATTGCCTTTTCTATAGTAAATTATTCAAAAAATAATTTTCAACTGTCACAAATTTTAATTGCGCCAGGGATTGACTTTTCTATAGTAAATTATTCAAAAAATAATTTTATACTGTCGCAAATTTTAATTACGCCAGGGATTGACTTTTCTATAGTAAATTATTCAAAAAATAATTTTCAACTGTCACAAATTTTAATTGCGCCAGGGATTGTCTTTTCTATAGTAAATTATTCAAAAAATAATTTTCAACTGTCACAAATTTTAATTGCGCCAGGGATTGCCTTTTCTATAGTAAATTATTCAAAAACTAATTTTATACTGTCGCAAATTTTAAATATCCCAGGGATTGACTTTTCTATAGTAAATTATTCAAAAACTAATTTTATACTGTCGCAAATTTTAAATATCCCAGGGATTGCCTTTTCTATAGTAAATTATTCAAAAAATAATTTTATACTGTCACAAATTTTAATTCCGCCAGGGATTGCCTTTTCTATAGTAAATTATTCAAAAACTAATTTTCAACTGTCACAAATTTTAATTACGCCAGGGATTGCCTTTTCTATAGTAAATTATTCAAAACTAATTTTCAACTGTCACAAATTTTAATTACGCCAGGGATTGCCTTTTCTATAGTAAATTATTCAAAAACTAATTTTATACTGTCGCAAATTTTAAATATCCCAGGGATTGACTTTTCTATAGTAAATTATTCAAAAACTAATTTTATACTGTCGCAAATTTTAAATATCCCAGGGATTGCCTTTTCTATAGTAAATTATTCAAAAAATAATTTTATACTGTCGCAAATTTTAATTACGCCAGGGATTGCCTTTTCTATAGTAAATTATTCAAAAACTAATTTTCAACTGTCACAAATTTTAATTACGCCAGGGATTGCCTTTTCTATAGTAAATTATTCAAAAACTAATTTTCAACTGTCACAAATTTTAATTACGCCAGGGATTGCCTTTTCTATAGTAAATTATTCAAAAACTAATTTTATACTGTCGCAAATTTTAAATATCCCAGGGATTGACTTTTCTATAGTAAATTATTCAAAAAATAATTTTATACTGTCACAAATTTTAATTGCGCCAGGGATTGCCTTTTCTATAGTAAATTATTCAAAAACTAATTTTCAACTGTCACAAATTTTAATTACGCCAGGGATTGCCTTTTCTATAGTAAATTATTCAAAAAATAATTTTCAACTGTCACAAATTTTAATTACGCCAGGGATTGACTTTTCTATAGTAAATTATTCAAAAACTAATTTTATACTGTCACAAATTTTAATTGCGCCAGGGATTGACTTTTCTATAGTAAATTATTCAAAAAATAATTTTCAACTGTCACAAATTTTAATTGCGCCAGGGATTGCCTTTTCTATAGTAAATTATTCAAAAAATAATTTTATACTGTCACAAATTTTAATTACGCCAGGGATTGACTTTTCTATAGTAAATTATTCAAAAAATAATTTTCAACTGTCACAAATTTTAATTGCGCCAGGGATTGACTTTTCTATAGTAAATTATTCAAAAAATAATTTTCAACTGTCACAAATTTTAATTGCGCCAGGGATTGCCTTTTCTATAGTAAATTATTCAAAAACTAATTTTATACTGTCGCAAATTTTAAATATCCCAGGGATTGACTTTTCTATAGTAAATTATTCAAAAACTAATTTTATACTGTCGCAAATTTTAAATATCCCAGGGATTGCCTTTTCTATAGTAAATTATTCAAAAAATAATTTTATACTGTCACAAATTTTAATTGCGCCAGGGATTGCCTTTTCTATAGTAAATTATTCAAAAACTAATTTTCAACTGTCACAAATTTTAATTACGCCAGGGATTGCCTTTTCTATAGTAAATTATTCAAAAACTAATTTTCAACTGTCACAAATTTTAATTACGCCAGGGATTGCCTTTTCTATAGTAAATTATTCAAAAACTAATTTTATACTGTCGCAAATTTTAAATATCCCAGGGATTGACTTTTCTATAGTAAATTATTCAAAAACTAATTTTATACTGTCGCAAATTTTAAATATCCCAGGGATTACCTTTTCTATAGTAAATTATTCAAAAAATAATTTTATACTGTCGCAAATTTTAATTACGCCAGGGATTGCCTTTTCTATAGTAAATTATTCAAAAACTAATTTTCAACTGTCACAAATTTTAATTACGCCAGGGATTGCCTTTTCTATAGTAAATTATTCAAAAACTAATTTTCAACTGTCACAAATTTTAATTACGCCAGGGATTGCCTTTTCTATAGTAAATTATTCAAAAACTAATTTTATACTGTCGCAAATTTTAAATATCCCAGGGATTGACTTTTCTATAGTAAATTATTCAAAAAATAATTTTATACTGTCACAAATTTTAATTGCGCCAGGGATTGCCTTTTCTATAGTAAATTATTCAAAAACTAATTTTCAACTGTCACAAATTTTAATTACGCCAGGGATTGCCTTTTCTATAGTAAATTATTCAAAAACTAATTTTATACTGTCACAAATTTTAATTGCGCCAGGGATTGCCTTTTCTATAGTAAATTATTCAAAAAATAATTTTCAACTGTCACAAATTTTAATTGCGCCAGGGATTGACTTTTCTATAGTAAATTATTCAAAAAATAATTTTCAACTGTCACAAATTTTAATTGCGCCAGGGATTGACTTTTCTATAGTAAATTATTCAAAAAATAATTTTCAACTGTCACAAATTTTAATTACGCCAGGGATTGACTTTTCTATAGTAAATTATTCAAAAACTAATTTTATACTGTCACAAATTTTAATTGCGCCAGGGATTGACTTTTCTATAGTAAATTATTCAAAAAATAATTTTCAACTGTCACAAATTTTAATTACACCAGGGATTGACTTTTCTATAGTAAATTATTCAAAAAATAATTTTCAACTGTCACAAATTTTAATTGCGCCAGGGATTGACTTTTCTATAGTAAATTATTCAAAAAATAATTTTCAACTGTCACAAATTTTAATTGCGCCAGGGATTGCCTTTTCTATAGTAAATTATTCAAAAAATAATTTTCAACTGTCACAAATTTTAATTGCGCCAGGGATTGACTGTTCTATAGTAAATTATTCAAAAAATAATTTTCAACTGTCACAAATTTTAATTGCGCCAGGGATTGACTTTTCTATAGTAAATTATTCAAAAAATAATTTTCAACTGTCACAAATTTTAATTGCGCCAGGGATTGACTTTTCTATAGTAAATTATTCAAAAACTAATTTTCAACTGTCACAAATTTTAATTACGCCAGGGATTGCCTTTTCTATAGTAAATTATTCAAAAAATAATTTTATACTGTCGCAAATTTTAATTACGCCAGGGATTGCCTTTTCTATAGTAAATTATTCAAAAACTAATTTTCAACTGTCACAAATTTTAATTACGCCAGGGATTGCCTTTTCTATAGTAAATTATTCAAAAACTAATTTTCAACTGTCACAAATTTTAATTACGCCAGGGATTCCCTTTTCTATAGTAAATTATTCAAAAACTAATTTTATACTGTCGCAAATTTTAAATATCCCAGGGATTGACTTTTCTATAGTAAATTATTCAAAAAATAATTTTATACTGTCACAAATTTTAATTGCGCCAGGGATTGCCTTTTCTATAGTAAATTATTCAAAAACTAATTTTATACTGTCACAAAATTTAATTACGCCAGGGATTGACTTTTCTATAGTAAATTATTCAAAAAATAATTTTATACTGTCACAAATTTTAATTGCGCCAGGGATTGACCTTTCTATAGTAAATTATTCAAAAAAAAATTTTCAACTGTCACAAATTTTAATTGCGCCAGGGATTGACTTTTCTATAGTAAATTATTCAAAAAATAATTTTCAACTGTCACAAATTTTAAATATCCCAGGGATTGCCTTTTCTATAGTAAATTATTCAAAAAATAATTTTATACTGTCGCAAATTTTAATTACGCCAGGGATTGCCTTTTCTATAGTAAATTATTCAAAAACTAATTTTCAACTGTCACAAATTTTAATTACGCCAGGGATTGCCTTTTCTATAGTAAATTATTCAAAAACTAATTTTCAACTGTCACAAATTTTAATTACGCCAGGGATTGCCTTTTCTATAGTAAATTATTCAAAAACTAATTTTATACTGTCGCAAATTTTAAATATCCCAGGGATTGACTTTTCTATAGTAAATTATTCAAAAAATAATTTTATACTGTCACAAATTTTAATTGCGCCAGGGATTGCCTTTTCTATAGTAAATTATTCAAAAAATAATTTTATACTGTCACAAATTTTAATTGCGCCAGGGATTGCCTTTTCTATAGTTAATTATTCAAAAACTAATTTTATACTGTCACAAATTTTAATTACGCCAGGGATTGCCTTTTCTATAGTAAATTATTCAAAAACTAATTTTCAACTGTCACAAATTTTAATTACGCCAGGGATTGCCTTTTCTATAGTAAATTATTCAAAAACTAATTTTATACTGTCGCAAATTTTAAATATCCCAGGGATTGACCTTTCTATAGTAAATTATTCAAAAAATAATTTTATACTGTCACAAATTTTAATTGCGCCAGGGATTGCCTTTTCTATAGTAAATTATTCAAAAACTAATTTTCAACTGTCACAAATTTTAATTACGCCAGGGATTGCCTTTTCTATAGTAAATTATTCAAAAACTAATTTTATACTGTCACAAATTTTAATTGCGCCAGGGATTGCCTTTTCTATAGTAAATTATTCAAAAAATAATTTTCAACTGTCACAAATTTTAATTGCGCCAGGGATTGACTTTTCTATAGTAAATTATTCAAAAAATAATTTTCAACTGTCACAAATTTTAATTGCGCCAGGGATTGACTTTTCTATAGTAAATTATTCAAAAATAATTTTCAACTGTCACAAATTTTAATTACGCCAGGGATTGACTTTTCTATAGTAAATTATTCAAAAACTAATTTTATACTGTCACAAATTTTAATTGCGCCAGGGATTGACTTTTCTATAGTAAATTATTCAAAAAATAATTTTCAACTGTCACAAATTTTAATTACACCAGGGATTGACTTTTCTATAGTAAATTATTCAAAAAATAATTTTCAACTGTCACAAATTTTAATTGCGCCAGGGATTGACTTTTCTATAGTAAATTATTCAAAAAATAATTTTCAACTGTCACAAATTTTAATTGCGCCAGGGATTGCCTTTTCTATAGTAAATTATTCAAAAAATAATTTTCAACTGTCACAAATTTTAATTGCGCCAGGGATTGACTTTTCTATAGTAAATTATTCAAAAAATAATTTTCAACTGTCACAAATTTTAATTGCGCCTGGGATTGACTTTTCTATAGTAAATTATTCAAAAAATAATTTTCAACTGTCACAAATTTTAATTGCGCCAGGGATTGACTTTTCTATAGTAAATTATTCAAAAACTAATTTTCAACTGTCACAAATTTTAATTACGCCAGGGATTGCCTTTTCTATAGTAAATTATTCAAAAAATAATTTTATACTGTCGCAAATTTTAATTACGCCAGGGATTGCCTTTTCTATAGTAAATTATTCAAAAACTAATTTTCAACTGTCACAAATTTTAATTACGCCAGGGATTGCCTTTTCTATAGTAAATTATTCAAAAACTAATTTTCAACTGTCACAAATTTTAATTACGCCAGGGATTGCCTTTTCTATAGTAAATTATTCAAAAACTAATTTTATACTGTCGCAAATTTTAAATATCCCAGGGATTGACTTTTCTATAGTAAATTATTCAAAAAATAATTTTATACTGTCACAAATTTTAATTGCGCCAGGGATTGCCTTTTCTATAGTAAATTATTCAAAAACTAATTTTATACTGTCACAAAATTTAATTACGCCAGGGATTGACTTTTCTATAGTAAATTATTCAAAAAATAATTTTATACTGTCACAAATTTTAATTGCGCCAGGGATTGACTTTTCTATAGTAAATTATTCAAAAAATAATTTTCAACTGTCACAAATTTTAATTGCGCCAGGGATTGACTTTTCTATAGTAAATTATTCAAAAATAATTTTCAACTGTCACAAATTTTAAATATCCCAGGGATTGCCTTTTCTATAGTAAATTATTCAAAAAATAATTTTATACTGTCGCAAATTTTAATTACGCCAGGGATTGCCTTTTCTATAGTAAATTATTCAAAAA